>CAJHQP010006382.1:0-38689 GCA_905132765.1 Moricandia arvensis | reverse complement strand
TATTTATACCCTGCTAGAACATTAAAAACCACCCAGCCACCATTTTTAAAAATTTGTTTTCTTTGATTAGGTCCGGCTGCTACTTTCACTCAACATCGATTTCTGATTTGTGCTTGTTTCATTTATTATGCAAGATGTACGGAGAGGAGAACTAAGGCACGTACGAGGTTGGTGGTCCAGGGTGCTCCACCACGGGGTCCTCCATGCCGAGACCCTTGGGCCAAGGAAGAGGAGGATTTACTTGTGACCTTCGAGGGACTATCCACACCCTCGAAGGGTTGTGGATCAAGGCAATGCACACACCTTCCCCTGAGTAGTGGAGTGGGATGATTTCGAGCAGCCTTTATTACAATGCCTGGCAGGCGCTCACCATCGAAGCCAACCAAGTTTGCTAGCAAGCGAACCTGAAGAAACTTGGGGCTCTACACTAACTTCAGAAAGATGGTGCAGGAGCTCGGATTAGACACCATGGCTACTAAGCGATATCCTCTATACCCCGACCTGGTGAGGCAGTGCATCCTCACAGCTCAGGTGCTCTACAAGAGCCCCAGAGCGAAGATGGCACATGAGGCCACCCTGACCTTCTTCATCAAGGCATTCGATACAGGATTCCCATCCCCACAGCTGTGCGAGATCTATGCCTTTGACATCGGACCAGCGCCTGTGCAGTTGCTCCTTTTCCTGGTCTGCCTACCTTCTGGGGCCTCATCGGGACATGCCATTTTGATTTCGGCTCAGCCACGCAGACGGACGTCTGTCACCCCACCCAACGCTATTTCCTGAAGGTCCTTGCCAACACCCTATTGTGCAAGATGGAACCCAACAGGCTCTAGTTCAGAGCTGACACTTATACTATTCTGTCAGGGAATTAGTTGGGCTTGATGACGAGGTCTTTTGTTCCATCACAGACCGATCAGCAGGTGAACATGGGAGCTATATTTGCGGAACATCTAGCGACCCTGAAGGACAAGCCCTTCCACGGTTCTGGCACGAAGAGGGAGATGATAGGGAGCCTCCTGACACCCATCTTCATCTTTCTTGGCATCAGCCTCGAGGGAGCTTCGGTGAAGAGAGGATTGCGCTTCATGGATGAGGGTCACCTGACGAGGGCCCAGTGGCTGAAGGAGGGACGCTTTTGGTCCTTTGGATGACGAGGGACCGAGGATGATAACACTACCACTGAGAGAGGTGACAAACTTCCCTAACGATCTACAGCGCCTCGTGTTCCACCATCTGAGCGCCAACATTCACACTGCACCCCTCAGAGTACGAGGCAGAGGAGGTCTCCGCCCAGCACACCCGGCCAACACACCCCCCTCCACATCTCCCTGCTTCCCTGTGATTCTAAGATGCCCATACATGACCATGGTGCTTTCCAGCGAGTCGTGGTGGACGCGCTTCGAGCGATATGGGCCAGGGTAGAGACCATGTCACGATGCCAGTACTTCTGCCTTCCCAGGACACGGGCCAGATCACCACCAGCACCACAGCAGCAGCAGCAGGACCAGGATACGTCCGATGAGAAGTCTTTTCGATATTGTTTTCTCTTTTACTTCATCTCCCTTTTAGACTTATACTTATGTTTATTTATTTTTGTTGCATTTCTAGATTCGACTACTTATTTATTTATTAGTATTTGATCTTATTTTCACCATGTGTTTGAGTGTCTAACAGCGCTAACCTAGAGAGAGATGATCAGAATGGAGAATTGACACACACGATTCGGTCTCATGGCTTGCCATAGATCGACACCTCTCCTTGTTACTATCGATTCAATAGCGCTCTAACATAGCGTAACGAGTTTTTAAAATTTATTTATATTATTACCTAATTCAATATATATTCTATATATGAAGGTTTCCTCGATAGTTCGAATAAATAATCGATCGACACCATACGTTCACCATCGATCGTCGATGATGGTTTACCATCTGTCGACTATCACCAACCACCATCGATTGATACACCTAACAGTGTCGATATATTTGACTATCTCAAAACTGTTTACTTATGATTTATGTTCTCATAACCAATCCAAGGCGGATTACACTGGGGATAGTGTAATTTAAGTCTGGGAGGTCGCTGATGCTATTTGATTTGTTTTGAGATTTATTTACTATATCTATAGAAGTTTTTCAAAAGTTTTATCGAGTCAAGAGAGGACTATGAATCAAATTTTACTATTGACTAACCACACTGTTAGGCACCATTCTTAGAAGGTTGTTGCAGAGATTACTGGAGATACCAAAGTGGATCATCATGCCACTATATCACACTTGCTTAGAAATTTTGAAGGAACCGAAGCTGATTTCCAACACTAATCCTGACATTTTTTGGCTTGCTTTGGGATTTGGTATACATTGATCTGACTCCTTCTGCAAGTCTGGAAGGTAAAAAGTTTGTGCTTATGATTCCCCCTCTCTCTCCCTTTCAGATTAAAAGAGTCGAACATGATTTGGTGGCTACAACAATTGTTGCTTGATTCATATGATCCTAGAAAGAGATAAAGGTCAAAAAAGAAGTGAACAAGATCTGGTGGCAAAAACCATTAGGGCTTGATTCATGGAAGCCTATCCAAATATCTTAGTCAAATAAAAAAAATAAAATGATACCCTCAAAAGAAGGGAGACATTGACTGAGAAGAAGTGAGAAGAGAGAGAGAGAGGAAAAACAATCAGAGAAGACTACATGTTTGTTCAGATACTTGCAGAGGTAAGAGTCCATGTATCCTTTGATCGATACACCCAAGGTACAAGCCTGCACTTTTATTTTATGCAAAGAAATGAAATCAGTAGAGGGGCGAGTCAGACTAATATTTGCTAAGTTGTTGGTAGAATGAATTTGGTTGCTATACTAGGATAGGGTATATAAAGTTTCTCTGTGATTAACTTGATAGGATGTGGCTGCAATAAAGTAAGGCGACAGTTATATTTAGACAGTATGTGCGTCCTTCATTTTTCAAAACTTCTCACACGGGCTTTGTTTGCTTGAGGACAAGCAAAAAGTTAAGTCTGGAGGAGTTGATATACTATGAATTTAACCTGTTTACCAAAGATATATATAGTATATTTAGAGTCTTTTATATGGATTTGGTATTGTTTTAGATCATTTACAGGTCTAGGTACTTATTGGAATCAATTGGAGCTTTTGGACTATTTTGGAGCAATTAGGATTGCCCAACAAAAACCCAGAGACGGATCCAGATTTATGAATGGACCATCGATCGACGTCACACACTGTGCGTCGATCACGATGAAGTCGGCAGAAAGATTGATAAACTATAAGTTTTACCCAAAACTCTCATTAATTGCAAGACAATCCACTGGCCAAAATTTAGAAAACTTATTAGGGTTTTCTATCTTGTTAAGCCCTAAGTTGTATTATTCAGAAACTAGGCAAGCCACACAGTTATACCAGAGTTTTTAGAGTTGGAACACATTGCTACATCTATAGGAGAGAAAGATCTTATCATCATTACAGAGAAGATCTTGAACTCCTTATCTTTTACTCATTCTATTCTATGCAATTTATTCATAATTTAATGATGTTTTATTGTTATGTCTGAGTAGTTTTCTATTAGATTTAGGGTTATTCAATGGTAGTAATGTATTGGTGATTTTATAGAATTGTTAGGGTAATCTTCTTGGTTCTTTGTTTAAGTTGCACTTAATGCTAAGTTGAATTTGATCAGTTCAATCTTTGAAATTAAGGATCTATAGCGCAAGCGAGAGCATGGTTATAACCTGGAATCTATCTTAAACAATCTAAATAACTAGTAACAAACGAGAGTTGAATTAGAAGTTTAGAGAATCTATTAAACCCGAAAATTAGTATTGTTTAGAATGAGCATCGATCGACGCCATCGTATAGCTATCGATCGACGCTCAGCAGAGATGCGCGAGAGTGATCTCCTAAACCTAAGGTTTAAATTCAGAATGATACTTAATAAAACCCTAGCAATCTATTAATCTGTATTATTAAAATCTACCTAAGAATTTCCCCTAAGTTTAATCTCCTAAATTAATCTTCACAAACCAAATCAATCTTAAAGATCGCTTTTATTGTTATTGTTATAATTCATCTAGCTTTAATTCGAAAACAATAAGTCTATTGTGCAATCCTAGAGTCTTTGTGGATTCGATCCCTAAGTACTACACTGAACCTCTTATTTGAGAGAGTAAAGTGGGAATATAGGGTTAATTGGAAAGTGAAATAAAACCCCACATCAGTATTTGATCGAAGATATGCGTCTGAGGACTCATGGGGCCAGTAACGGGATACGTTAGGTGGTCTAAAATGAATAATCACGTGTCCATAACACCCGGTTGAAACTTCGGTCGGACAGAGGGGTATTGGGGCGTTACATTATCAATCTCGAACTAATGTTTTTATCTCACAAATATATATATATATATATATATATATATATAATATATTATATATATTATTCACAATAACATGAATCTTGAAAAGAAGAAACGAGGAAGTCATCCCCTAAAAGAATATGCTCGAGTAATTTATCAAGAACTATTGAATCTGAATTCAGTGTGTTCGAGATGATAACATGAATTCAGTGGAGAATTATCTGAAATATATTTATTAGAAGATTTATGACTGATTACAAAGAAAATAGTTTTAAAATCGGCTATAGACGACGAACTTGTCAAGAATAATATAAAGGTGTAAAACCTCGTTCTTGTACTGACTTAGTGTGGTTGTGAATGTCGCTCTTCTTTGTGACTTCCCCTTTATTTATAGGGAAACAAATTCAACTTCTTTTCTTTTTTCTTAGTCGACTTGTGATATACCTTGTTATTTTAATAGTTTTAGACCATAGTTTAGAGTCCATTATGTGTGTCTGAACTGTGTTTTAAGAGTCTTTACAGGTCCAGGTGCATTTTAGAACATTATTGAGATCATGGACCTTGTTAGAGTATTCAGAAGAGATATACAGTAGCTGTTCACATTCATCTAAGTACAAGTCTAAGTCAAGCATGACGATCAATCGACGGAGCATCCCTGCTGTCGATCGATGGCCCACTCGCAGAGTGTTGGCTGATTTCAAGCGCAAGTCAAGACGAATTACGAAAATGCTCTTTGACGAGTTTTGACCTAGTTTATACGAGTTCTGTCATTGTTTAGGCATAAAAGGGACCACATTTTATTTTACAGCTTTTAGTTTTCTTGCATTGAGATTTTTAGTAGTTTAGGGGAGAAGATCTGAACTCCTTTAGAGATTGTATTGGAACCCCATTTATTATTCTAACGCATTATATTATTCAGTTTATCATGTTTTCTTTGATCATGTCTGAGTAATTCACCTGTTAATGGTACTGATTAATTAGTCCCAAAATAGGATTGCTAGGAAGGAGTAGTATCAATCTTTGGAATTGTGTTTAATGCTTGCGTTCTAGAGTAGCTAACTAGGAACCTGAACTTAGGACATGGACAACTACGAGAGTAGGTTTTGTCCCATCAATTGATTTCATTGAGCTAGGTTGTTAGATGCATGCGAGAGCTGGTTTAATTAACATAGGGGACGAACTTTCTGTCTGATTAGCGTTGGTGAACATCAGGCCTTAGCCGCCGATCAACGCTGCACTTCTCTGTCCGCATATGAGAGTTGGGAAAAGAGGGGGTCAGAATAGTTAAAATTTATTGTTCTACCATATTAATAATTTTCTGCATTCTACCGATTATAATTTTGCCCTGAAACCCTAGATCTACCGTTTTTTCATATTTGCATTCGCTTTAGTATTTTAGATAATTTCCTATTTTTGATAGACTTACAATCCAAAACCAATATTTATAGTTTGCCTAGCTTAACCATTAGAGATATAGAAAGCTATTGTGCTCCCTCGCTCTCTGTGGATTCGATCCCTAGGTACTGCAATTAGACCTCTATTGGCAAGAGTAGTTCGTAGGGTTAATTTGATAGATTGCATTATTAAGAACATAAACCTTAACCCACACGCTGTCAAATTTGGCGTCTTTGCCAGGGAGCAAGGTTCGCCATTAGATTTATTTTCTAGGTTTAGTGTAGGCTTTTCATTACTACAATTTATTAATAATTTTTTTTCTTTTCTTTCAGGTTCATCCCCAGTAGTACTAGAAGCAATAAGAACCAGGAATTACTCTTATCAAATCTAGTTGTAATTGAACGCTCAATCCGCAAAAGGATACATCAAGCATCGATCGGCAGCAGCATTCAAACCGTCGATCGACGCCTCTTCATGACCAACATCGATCGACAGCACCAACACGGCATCGATCGACAGTAATTCACGAGTTCAGATGGTTGCAACATTAGTTTTAGTCTGAGATGAGAGAGGAGACATATATGACTTTAATGGTCATCTGCGTAATGCAACAGGTCAGAGACTTGATGATCAGGGGGCTGAAATCTTCTAAACCAGAAGTAGAAGCATACGCTGCAGTAGCTCGACCTGAAGCTAATGCCCAAGCTGCTCAACGACCAGTTCTACAATCGTCTAGACCAGTTCTATGCTAACAGATCTTCTATTCGTCCTCCAGCTTTCTAGAGGAATGACTTTGAGATCAAACTGTCCTGCTTCGCACTTGTTGGGTAGACGCTCTACCATGGATCGCGACATAGCATCCAATGGATCATCTGGAGTGGTTTGTAGAATCTTGTATATGCTATTAAAGCCAATGGAGTCCCTATGGACTATATGTTTTGTAAGCTCTTCAAGTATGCACTTGCTGGAGAGGTTTCATATTAGCTTAAGCAGCTATCACCAGGATCTCTGACATCATTGAAAGACATCAACAACGCGTTCCTGTGCAATTTCTTTGATGATGCGCGAGCAGAGGACTTGAGAAGCAGAATCGCTACATTCACACAGGAACCTGGAGAATCATTCAGAAGCTCTTGGTTAAGATTCAAATCTTACCAGAGAGACTGCCCACACCATGGTTTCAACAAGGTGCAGCTACTTAGCACCTTCTTCAGAGGTATTGATCTGGAGTACCAGATGGTTTTGGACATAGCTAGTGAAGGGAATTTCAGCAATAGGAGTCAAGAAGAAGCAACAAATCTTATGAGAACTTGGTGTCTAGCAATAACACAATGAACACTGATTATAAGAGGAAGAAATCAGCTCCAGATTTGAGCAAGGAAGATGAAGTCAAAGCAAAGCTGGACAGTGTTCTGAAGTTTCCCAGGAAGGAAGAAGTGAAAGCCATAGAAGAAGAAGAAGATGATGAAGATGTGAATTTTCTTGGTGGAAATGGTTTCCAGAGACAGGGAAATCAGAGCTACAACGGAAACTCCTATGGTGGCAAGATGAGCATCCATAACCATAGTTCACAGCAGCAGAGGCCCAGCAACAACAACACGACCTTTGGATCTTCTTACCATCAGAACCCACCTCCAGAGACTCAGGAGAGCAAGTTAGAATCTATGGTTGACAGAGTATTGGAGCAGCAACAGCAGGAGGTGATTGTAAATTTCAATGCAAAGATATATGCTCTGTACATCAACCGCAATACAAAGTTTGAGACTCTCAGCACTCATGTCAAGAAGTGGGAGAATCAAGTGGTCTAGGCAAGTGAGGCCATTCAAAGACATGAGACCCTAATTAAGGAGAACGGGGAAGCTGGTCAGAAACACCACGTCAATGCATTGATGGGTGATGATTTTTGGCAAGAAGTGAAGAGAGAACAACTCCAAGAGGGAGATTTCCGAGTAGAAAGTGCTATGTCTTTCGGTAGTTCGCACTTGTGTCGATCGACACATGTTGCTGAGCATCAATCGACGGAACCCTCAAAGTCTGTAACTTCATGTGAGTCTTCGAACATCGATCGAAGTCAATATGTCAACATTGATTGATACTCTTTAACAGCAAAACCAGTTCGTCTACCAAGTCTGAATGCAAGATCGTTGGTCAGAAATCCGAGTATGGAGACTCTAGAACAGAACGCTGATACAACTGAGCCAATGATAGTTGATAAGGCAACAGAAAAAACTACAGAAGGAAGCAGAAGATTCCTAAACATCTGCGCAGAGAAGCAACTGACAAAGAGATGGATGACTTTGCCAAAAGAGTTCTTAAAATTACTGTAGATACTCAATTTTGATGAAGCGTACTATACCTATAGATTGTGGATGTTTTTCAGGGAATCCAAGGAAACAAATGAGGACATAGAGCGCATGTTAAATGACCTTAGAGAGAATATAATGTAGGGGATCACTCTCAAGAAGAAAAGTGACCATGGAAAGTTAGTGATTCCATGTTTTGTCAAAGGCCACGAGTATCCCAATGCCCTCTGCGATACTGGATCAGCAGTCAGCATCATACCTAAAGCTATGGCAGATAAGCTTAGCCTAAAGGTGGAGCCTTCCAGTGATTCATTCACTTTGTGGATTGCTCCAAGGTGAATTCAGGAAGGATAGCCAGAGACGTCCCAGTGTAGATTTGCAACGCCGTAGTCCTAGTAGACTTCCATGTGATGTATATCAAGATTGACGGGAAATCTTCCTTACTCCTTGGAAGAGCATTCATGGCCACAGTGGGAGCTATCTGCGACATGAAGAAAAACATGTTGTATCTATCTTTAATAGATTCAAATAATTTTTATGAACCTGTTAAAGTTAAGAACAAGACTACTCTTATAGAATTGGGTGAATATCCAGGTTTAATTGCTACATACTTTTGCAATTACGAGCAAGCCAACCTGTAACATCGATCGATGGCCCCTACATACAGACACTGATTGTCTACACTAGACAGCAATACCGTGAGATGGCACCAGAGAACACCAACCCAGATTACACAGAACTTTACCCAAAAGAAGCAGCTGAGCACAATACATTTTAGTTCTGGAAGTCTAGAGGCTTCAACTGGTTGAACAAAACCAAAGATCCAGCATCGATCGATAAAACACGTCTATCATCGATCGATGGTCTCCTAGAATATGGATCCAGAGATTTTGACAACAACAACCGAGGAAGATTTCGTTGGGAGAAGAGAGATGAGTATGGAGTTTACGGAGATGAGAATGTCAATGCACGAGCCATGGATGGCAGAATCATCAATGTGTCTAAGGAGGACATCAGGGCGATTCTTGAGATAGTCAACCTGCATGAATATACTCATCTATGTTTGCTAGAGTATGCAGTAGACATTCGAAGAGCCAGACCAACCACATCAACTTACAGCAGACAAGAAGTTGATAACTTGGTACAAGGAGTTTACAGAGCCCAGGATATGATTATGGATGACTATTACAAGAAGATTGATGACCTGTACCACCCGTTTAACAACAGTATTGGCTGGTTAACCACGTACATGGAAGAGATGAAGCAGAAGATCGACTACACTCATCAAACTATTCAACAACAACAATCGATTAGAGCAGTTAGTCCAGCATCGAACAACGGGCAACACTAGGCCATCGATCGATAGTCATCACACAAAATTTAGGCAGAGGCTGGTAACAGAGAAGTTATTGGAAGACAAGCTTGATGGAGTTTACCTTTCTCAAGAATTGATGAGGGATAGTATCTACCATAGATTGGATGATATTTCAGAGCCAACAGATGTCAGGCATAGCATGCTGATGGGATGCATTCAAACACTCTTGGAAAGGATGAGGACAATGGAGACTGCTCAGATAAGGATGGACAACTAGAGAACCAGAAGAGAAGAAGCTGTGAGGAGCTTCATCCGTGCATGGTTTCAGTCGAACATAGCGTATGTGGATACCTGCTTTCCACATTGGTTTAATGAACCACCTTACTAGTCCAGAAGTCCAAACGTCAAGCTTAAGACTATAACCAAACGCTGAGTGGGAGGCAACCCATTGTGTGGTAAGTTTTAATTTGGTTTTTCATTATTATGGTTTTTATTTAATTACTTTAGGTTTTCAAAGAAGAAGTAGAAAAGTTTGAAATCACCATGGGTAACGGCTTGGATGGTTTACCATCGGTTGACAATCATCACTCACCATCGCCGACAATCCTTACAGTAACTTCAACTTTCTCTCTTGCTTTTACTTATGATTAAGTTTTTCCCTTAACCGAAATGGACGGAATAACACTTGGGACAATGTTATTTAAGTTTGGGGGAGGTGTGCTGATGATTTTATTTATTTTGAGGTTTTATTTGTTATATTTAATTAATTTTTTGAAAAGTTTTTATTTAGTCAAGAAGGGTATTATGATCAGAACTCATTTATTGACTAACCTCACTATAGCACCGCTCTAGATATATTGATTGCAGAGATTACAAGAGATGCCAAAGTGGATCATCCTGCCATTAGATCGCATTTACTAAAAAAGTGTGAAGGAACCAAAGCTGATGTTCAACCTAATAATGACTATTTTGCTAGCTTTGGGGCTTCACATACATCGGATCAGAATCTTTCTGCAAGTTTGTAAGGTACTAGTCTGTTTATTTCTGATTCCCTTCTCCTCTTTTCAGCATATATAAAAAGAAAAGATTGAGATGATTTACTGAGATGCAGAGGGGTATGTACATTACCGATGACCCCACTATTCTAATATAAAGGAATAAATTGTTGGAAGCGAGGGGTAGGTACACTATTCGCCTACAACTTTGTCCAGAAGAAAAAAAAAAAAGAAGAAATCGAAAATAAGATGACAAGATGGACTATATCAGCATCATTGTCCATTGAGTTTGAGATCTAAAAAGAACTAGAGAAGAGAGAAAATAAGGAATAAAGGGATCAGAAAAGACTTTCTATTTGTGTATTTAGATTTGCAAGAGCTGCGTCGACGTGTCCTTTGATCGATACTCCCAAGGTAAAGCATGCACATTATTTTTATGCAAAGAAATGAGATCAGTAGAGGGGTGAGTCAAATTAGTATTTGTTGAGTTGCTGACAAAGTGAATTTGGTTGCTATACTAGGATAGGGCATATAGAGTTTCTCTTTGATTAGCATTATTTGATGTGGTTGCAATATAGTAGGGGTGATAGTTATACTTATACATTATGTGGGGACTTATCCCCAGTATCTGCGAAAGCTGTGCTTGAGAGCTACTTCCTCGTTGGATAAGATCATGGCACGAAAATTGACTGCACTTGTTTGATTTTTATTATTGGGCGGCGGCGTTCTTTTTTATCCCCGCTTTTCAAACATCTTTCACAAGCTACCTATGTTTTTTCCTGAGGACAAGCAAAATGTTAAGTCTAGGGGAGTTGATATACCTTGTTATTTACCAGTATTAGACAATCATTTGACCCTATTTGGAGTTTATTATGTATGTATGGACTATGTTGTAGAGTCTCTACAGGTACATGTATGTTTTGGAGTATTATGGAGATCATGGAGCTTGTTAGAGTATCCAGAAGAAATATATAGTAGTTGTTCACATTCAGCTAAGTACGAGTCAAAGTCAAGCATGACGATCGATCAGCGGAGCATCTCTGCTATCGATCGGCGGCCCACTCTCAGAGTATTGGCCGACTTCAAGCCTAAGTCAAGATGAATTTAGAGAATGCCACTAGACGAGTTTTGACCTAGTTTATATGAGTTTTGCCATTTCTTAGGCAGAAAAAAGGGACCACATTTTATTTTACAGCTTTTACTTTTCTCGCATTGAGCTTTTTAGTAGTCTAGGGAAAAGATCTTACTTCCTTCAGAGATTTTATTTGAACTCGATTTATTATTCCATGCATTATACTATTAAGTTCATCATGTTTTCTTTGATCAGGTCTGAGTAATTCCCCTGTTAGATTTAGGGTTCATAATGGTACTGATGAATTAGCCCCAAAATAGGATTGCTAGGATAAAGTAGTATCAATCTTTGAATTGTGTTTAATGCATGTATTCTAGAGTAGCTAACTAGGTTCCTAAACTGAGGAGATGGGCAACTACAGAGTAGGTTCTGTGCCAGAATTGATTTCATTGAGCTAGGTTATTAGATGCACGCAAGAGCTGGTCTAATTTACATAGTGGACGAACTTGATTTCTAATAGCGTCGATCAAAGTCGTCGATCAACAGTGTATTTCTTATCCGCATACGAGAGTTGGGACAAGAGGAGTCGGACTAGTTAACATTTATTGTTCTTGCATGTTGGGGTCAAAAACGGTAATCTCAAAATCAACGTCTATTATTGCTACTCTTAAGGAAATAATTTCAGAAAGGTGCTAAGTAAAAATCACCGAATATCAAAACGGCCTCGCCTCGTCCAACTCACCAATGGCGAGTTGAGAATTCAGTATGGCGATCAGTCTCCCCCTTTGGGCCTCGACTGAACTGTCTGTTGTTTCGTTCGATGAGAGTTACCATTGGAACTTTACGATAAAAACCACAAAGACTTGTTTTCTCGTAAAAGTTCAAATTGATCGCATAAAACGACAACAATTGACTTAACTTCAAATTTCCGCAACATTACAAGTAATTTGAACTATTTTATAAAATCGACGTCGTACCAACGATATTCTTTCGAAGAAATAGTAAAAATGTTTAAGTAAAAAACGGCCCAAAAAGTCTAAAACACGGCTAAAATCCCACTTACGATTTTAGATGAAATCGAGCCCAAGGATATTATGAAGGTCTATCTAATATTCGCGGAAGACAATAAATGTCAAGTTCAAATATAAGTGTGAAGTTTCAAGAGATAATCATGAAGATCGAAGAAAAATGGAATATTTTCGCGAAGAGATAAACTCAACCCACAGGCAGAAAAGGAAAGGGCAAACCGACTAGGAGGAGTGTATAAGGGATGCTAAAGGACAACTCTTTAGAAGAGATAACTCTCTGCCCTTAGAAACCCTAGGCTTTATTCCCGACAAGCTTGGTTTCTATGACTAGCACTTGATTACTAGACGAACTTGCCCAGGCACAATTCAACTTCTTGTTCAACTCTCTGTAAACTGAACTACATTCGGCTTGATCCTCGAAAGGGGTACGTAGGCAGACTTTCATAAGGTCCAGTCCAAATCAAGAAAATCTTTTTAGTATCTTTTTTTCTTTTCTTATTAAGCTGCGACTCAACTAGGTTTAAGGTTTTAGGTCGCTAGAACTAGAAAACTCGCTTACAGCTCTTGCGGCCGAAGATTTTATTTGTTGTAACAATTTCTATGCTCTTACGAGAATTCAAAATAAAGATCTACTGTTTTCTAAATTATTTTTGTTATCTTTCCATATTTTCCGCATTTATTTGGTCACTTGTCGTTGGCTCTCGCATAGAATCTGGACCTCAAGGGAAGTTAGTGCTTCCTGGTTTCTTCCGATTACGAAATCGACAGTGTGAATTTTGCTTCACACAGTTTGGCAGTAGAAGTAGGGGAGGGGTATGAATTACTCTAACTCACGGCCGGAAACGCTTGATCGAAACCATGTCCGGATATATGAAAGACAAACTCGCAGCTTTGACTACTCCACTGGCCAACTCTTATGCAAACACTGTAATGCTCGACAAAATCAAATACCTTGTCGCGACTTTTCGCCACAGGAAGTGCACCAAAACGAGCTCGCGATTTTTCTGTCTAAGCAGAAAGGGCAACGGTAAAATCGACCAAACCCCATATAATTTGAGTTGGAGAAATCTCAGCGCGTAAGGGTTCGACCAAAAGAAGTTTTCCGAAAACTTTTTGGAAAAAAAAAACTTCCTCTTCTTTAAGTCACGGAGAAAATGTAGATTACTCCCAGAAATAGAAGATCAGCAAATCGAGTTGCCGATTCCCCACTCTTGTATTTCTTTCGAATAATTTCAAAGAAACAAAGTTGATCGTTATTGAATCACTCGAAACTCAAAACGGTTGACGAAGACTAAAACGGGAGATCGTATCCCTGAATGATAAAACGTTTTCTGAAACCTAAGATTTTGTAAAATTCAAAATTTGATTCTATAGTAACATATTCAGTGAATTCTCGATGATTTTCACCTAAGCTTACTATAGAAAACTACCCAAAACTTCTTCCGATCAATCCAACGAAAATAAAAATATTTCTGACCAAGATTAGTCGCAAAATGACTAATCTTGATCAGAAACTACACATCCAGAGTTTCTGATACTAACAACCAGATACTAAATTGCGGAACAGCTGCAAAACGTGAATTTACCAAAAACTCAAAAACATGTTTATGAAGCAGCTTTCGTAAAGTTAAACTCATAACATTTTGTGGAATAACTTTCGTAAAATTAAGCTCGACAACATTTTATGAGATAGCTTTCATAAATTAAACTCGACAATATTTTACGGAACATCGACTGTAAAATTAAACGAGTTAAATTTTATGATACAAATTTCATAGAATAAATTTGAAAACATTTACGAAACGACTCTCATAAGCAAAACTCCAAGAGATTCGGCAACCTTTGGAAAATCAAACAAAGATCATACAAAAAGACTCTCGGAGAAGGAAAGAGATGGACCAAGATCTGAGAAGTGAACTTCTCCCATCAGCCTTTGTCCATGGTCTCACTATCCTCTCTCTCCGACGTAATCGCCTATGACCTCTCACCAAAGCCTCATCATCATACAAGTCTTCTTGATCACCCTTGGCATCTCCTGGTCGCCCTTGGCTATTCGTAAAGGCCAAAAGACTTTCGACGAATGGTGGACAGAAACGAAAAGTGAAAAGGAAATGAGCAAGCAAAGCGGATAAGAGGCAAAACCGAACCTCCGAGAAAACTAAGACATAACTTACAAAACGATCTAATCTCTCGTAAAACCGAGAATGATCGTAACGCATTCAAGCATACTCACCTTGCTTCCAAAAGAAAGATATAACTAGAGACATGAACGTCAGCTTAAAACCGACTCGTTCCTAGCACTTTTCTGAAAAACAAACCCATTCCAAATCGCCAACGTTGAAACAACCGAAAAACGCTTAGGCAATGCGATGCCTCATCAAAATTGTCCCAAAAGCAATTGACAATCTAAGACTTTTCTAAATGGTAGGAGTGTATCCAAACCGCCACGAATCATAATCTCGAGGACTATACAGCATCTCTTGTCGCAATCATGCATTTAGAAACCCTGTACCAATATCAAATTGAAACTCGACGATTGAAAAAAGTCTTGAAGATCTTTTCCACTTAATAAAACGAATTTGGTATAAAATTCAAAAATTATACGAGAATCTTCAAGCATCAAAGCATTGCTCTCAGTTTCCGTTGAACCAAGTGAGTCACAGAAAAGCATAAAAAAATAATTGCAACAAAGCAAAATTGAGAAATCCGGTAGCAGCAAGCACAGCAAAGGGAACACTTTCTCCCCCGCTCATTGACTAGATCTACCTCTGTTGACCGATTTGTTGGCCCAAGAAACCTACGAAAACGTTTGAGCAATGAGATCATAACGAAATAACCTTCGGTAAATCTTCATGAGTGTCACCAAGAAACTGTCACAAAGGATCGAAATCAAGTGGGAATGTTTCTTGAAACATCTGCGGAAGCATCACTACTTTAACATCTCAGTACAATGCGCCAATCACCCATCACTTTCGTATAACTAAAACGATTTATACGAAATATTCTGCAATAAAACAAGTTCGGTATCATGCAAAACAACTTTGCAATACAAAACGCAAATGAGGAAAACCTAAATCTCACTCGCAACATCACAACTTATTTGCATATGCTCTTATGACCAAGTCATACGAAGCATATTTACAAATTAAACATAACAAGTTTACGAAGAAGTATTTTTCGTAAAACGAAAAACAAAGCCGTACGATACGACTTTGGACGACTAATCTAAAATTTTATCTTTTCACACTACGTTCTAACAGATCCAATTATTTAGCCTTGCGGCTCACTGGCTTCTGCCTTTCACTTCCCTCGGTTACATCGAGCATGCCATCATCCCGCAACTAACTCCGCACAGATTCTATATCAAGCCTCTTAGGCTTCGTCTTTCTTGGACAAAGACAAAAAAATTCTCATAAACTAAAGGAAACGTTGTATGAAACATTTATTGTATAACGGAAACCTAAAAGCCGAAAACCGTTTTTTACGACCATCAGTCATCTTAACATGGAAAACTCTGGCATACTTGGCCTATCAATCTTGACAAATGTTCTTTGGCCTTCGGCAAATTACTCCTTCCAGTACAAGTCCGAGCAGAATTCGGCATCCCATTTAGGACAATTCTAAACTAACATGACCTTAATGTCAACACAAAAATGCCATGGTCTAATCCTTGAACAGCAACGTCCTCGGCTATGCAGCTAAACACATCCTGCCAAGCCAAAACGTTTGATCAACCACCGCTCCATCTGATCACTTAAATGGCTAAACGACAATCCACGATTTTTCTAAGAATGCCATTTGACGATTACGCAAATAATTATCGTATAACCCATAATAAGATATTATGCGATAAAATCTTCAGAATGAGACTCAGTCCTAATAACCTAACGGTTAACCAAAAGCTTGAACTTGTCGAAAAATCGATCAAGTCTATATACTCCACAATTCACAATAAGGCCCGCAATATTTTACCCATAAAACGTGGCATGTAAGGAAAACCTCGTAACAAAGCCCCTGGAGCCATACTAAGCATCCTTAAAAATACACAAAATTAATCTCGGAGGGCCTACTCTTCACAATCATAGTGAAGGAAAACACTTCTTCCCAGGGACAAATCTACGCGACCCCTTGGTCCTAATTCCTCTATCATAAATCAAAGTACTTAACATCCAAACAGGAAAAACAGTTTTGGCTGCGAACATCCGTAAAAAATTAAAATGTTCCTCCAACGCATGGTTAAGGTTAAACCCTTGCAACACCGCGAAACATCTTCAGGCCCGCGAACATTTCAAGCAAGAAATGCGTCATATGAAAGAAAAACAATCTTCAGCATCGCGAGACGTCGCATACGCTAGAAGAACCATTTCGCAAAAAATTACCTTCCTCGATAGAAACACCTTCTTCGAAGACCAAACAGTCATACACACTAACATCTTCTCAAACACGTATCCTCCGCGAAGAATCAAAACAGTAATATCAACCATTATTTTGGTTGCTGATCAAAACAAAACTTTAACGTCCTAAACAGACTAAGCCATCTCATAGATATAACTCTCATACATCCGACACAAGGATAATAGCGCTAAAGAAATCCAAAATTTTGGGCCAGCACTTCCAGTCGACTTAAAAATTGTCTTTGGACAGATGCTTGATTCCTACCAGACAAGTCGTATAAGCCGAGAACCTATCACAGAATTTAAATGGTACGAAATCATGTCGAAAAACGATATGGGAAACGTAAGACAAAGTAGAAATCGCACCCCTAAACCGTTATTAGGCCTATATCTTGCCCTAAACTCAGCACACTGGTCTCTGACATCTCTAGGCATAATATCGAAATGATACAAGATCCCAAAATATGTCTATTTGTTTGTATTCCAACGATTATGAAATTTCAAAAAAATCAAAATTTTCAATCATTCTCATCTACAACAAACAGCGAATATAACGATCTACAGAGAGTTAGATTTGAGATGACAACTCATACTCTACCCTCTACATTCAAACAAATAAAAACACGATCTAAAATGCGTAACGCAATTCATTAGAAAGAAGCCACAAAGCGGCAGGGATTCAATGCCACACGCGGCCACTACCAAAAATGAAAATACGGACACACATGGCAAAGAAAACAGCCAACAAGGTTAATCTCGAGGCCGACAAAGGTCCAATATAAAAATGCCATCAGCAGCAACACGCTCGATAATCTCTACACAATACATAACTAAACTGTAAGGGTCTCTTTGGAAAACAGATCGAAGAATCTTAACTCCAAGACGAACTATGAAAGACTTGAACCCTTTGACAAGGGTACATAGTCAGATTTTATCAAGGCGTAGCCCCAATCTTATCACATGCCATTCTTATGAGGAATAAAGAATGAATGTCCAATACCTTATAAAAATATGGGAATGAGATTAATCTCTGCAGTAAAATAATCTCAGCAAAAAATTTCGAGAGAAAAAATGAAAATTCTTCCTACCCCTAGATTCCGATCAAAATCACTCGCCCGCAAGAATAATGCTCAAAACTTGCAGGCTGGGGGGCTACATGTTGGGGTCAAAAACGGCAATTTCAACATCAACGTCTATGATTGCTACTCTTAAGGAGATTCCCAAAATAATTTCAGAAAGGTCATAAGTAGAAATCCTCGGAATATCAAAACGGCCTCACCCTCGTCCAAGTCACCAATGGCGAGTAGGACGGACCACGTCCAAATTGCCATATTTCGAGTAGGACGGGCAACGTTCAACTCGCCATATGGAGAGTAGGACGAACCACGTCCAACTCGCCATATGGCGAGTAGGATGGACCACGTCCAACTCGCCATATGGCGAGTAAGACGGACCACGTCTAACTCGCCATATGGCGAGTAAAACGGACCACGTCCAACCCGCAATATGGCGAGTAGGACGGACAACGTCCTACTCGCCACGGCCCATGTCCAACTCGCCATATGGCGAGTAGGACGAACAACGTCAAAACTTGCCATATGTCGAGTAGGACTGACAACGTCCAAGGCAGACAATATGGTAACTAGTCTCCCCTTTGGGCCTTGACTGAACTGTCTCTTTATTTGTCTAGATTGGAGTTACCATTGGAACTTTACGCTAAAAACCACAAAGACTTGTTTTCTCGTATAAGTTTAAATTGGTCATATAAAACGGCAACGGTTTACTTAACACCAAAATTGCCTCGACTATACTAGTAATTTGAACTATTTTACGTCGTACCAAAGGTATTGTTTTGAAGAAATTGTTAAAATGTTTAAGTCGAGAAACGATCCGAAAAAGTCTAAAATGTGGCTAAAAGCCCCCTTACAATTTTAGACGAAATCGATCCCAAGGATATTATGATGGTTTATCTATTATTCGCAGAAGAAGATAAATGTCGAATTTGAAGATAAATGTCAAGTTTCAAGGGATAATCATGACGATCGAAGAAAATGGAATATTTACGCGAAGCAATAAAATCAAACCGAGGGCAGAAAAGGAAAGGGCAAACCGAACAAGAAGGAGTATATAAGGGATGCTAAAGGACGACTCTTTAGAGGAGATAACTCTCTGTACTTAAAATCATAGGCTTTATTCTTGACAAGCTTTGTTTCTATGACTGGCACTTGATTACTAGATGAACTCGCCCAGGCAGTTAGATCTCTTGTTCAACTCTCTGTAAACTGAACTACGTTCGGCTTGATCCTCGAAAGGGATATGTAGGAAGCCTTTCATAAGGTCCAGTCCAAAATCCACAAAACCTGTTTCGTTTCTTTTTCGTCTTTTGTTATTGAGCTGCGACTCAACTAGGTGTAAGGTTTTAGGTGGCTAGTACTAGAAAACTCGCTTACACCTCTTGCGGCCAAATCTTTTACAATCTTTGTAACAATCGCTATGCCTCTACAAGAATTCTAAATAAATATTTTTTTTTCTAAATTTGTTTTGTTATCTTTCTATATTTTCAGCATTTATTTGGTCACTTGTTGTTGGCTCTCGCAGAGAATCCAAACCTCAAGGAAAGTTATGGTTTCCTGGCTTTCCTCCGACTACAGAAACCGATGGTGCAAATTTCAGTTTCCACATCGCATATTAACAATTCCCTGCATCCAATCCATTATAATTCACTTGCCTGGAACCCTAGAATTTACCGATTTTCCATATTTGCCTTCGTCTTAGTATTTAGTTAATTTCCATATTCCTGATAGACTTACAACCCAAAACCACAATTTATAGTTTGCGTAGCTTAACCATTAGAGTTATAGAAATCGATTGTGTGCCCTCGCTCTTTGTCCATTTGATCCTTAGTACTGCAATTTGACCTTTTTTGGCAAGAGTAGTTCGTAGGGTTAATTTGATAGATTGCATTATTAAGAACATAAACCTTAACCCGCACGCTGTCAACTTGGCTTTCTCCAGTTGCCTCATTATTATTGGGACTAATTCATTTTTGTGATGGTCCTTGTCTAGAGACATAATGATGTAGGCACCAAATGAGCCTTGGTAGGATGGTTGATGGAAGACAAGCAAATGGTCGAGTAACCAACTCATCGATCTTGATGGATGGACTATTGATACATAATGATTAATCTCTCAATCAGTGGGTTGGTTGACTTTCTCAATATTATTCTTCAAGGCTGCTGAATCAAAATAACCAAGAGATTGTTGGGGTCAAAATCGGTTACGACGGAATCGACGTCAGAAACCTGTAAGGAGAATGTGTTTGTTGGGGTCGAAAACGGTACTCTCGAAATCAGCATCTAAAAATCATATTTCTATATGAATACAGCCTCGAAATCGACTTAGCGAAAGTCTCCGGGTAAAAACTCAAAAGAAAGAAACCTGAACCGACCAACTCGCCCGTATGGCAAGTTGCGAGTTGGTCAGCACGGATCGACCAAATCGCCTGTACGGCGAGTTGGCGGGTTGGACAAGGCGAACTCGTCAAACGGGCGAGTTAGACAACACGAGCAATCTGACCCATTCGTTTGGCAAGTCGGATCGTCCTCGTTAAACTCCCCCTTTCAATACTTTATCGAACTTATCTTTGTTCCGTCTCGATCGGGATTGACATTGGAACCTTACCGAAAGAACTCGTTTTCTCGAGAAAGGATCGGGTCGATCGTATGAGACGATAACGGTTAACTAAACACATAGAGTCACGCACTTCATACGAATGATCCTAACTCACGTACGATTTCGTCTTAGCAATGTTATTCCAATAAAATTGTAGAAACGCCTAAGTCGGAAAACAACCCGACGAGGTCTAAAGCTTGGCTAAAGGCCCACTCGCGATTTTATCCGAAATCAAGCCCAAACTTTGTGACGGTTTATCTTTTATTTTGCAGGAAAGGATAAATGTTAAGTTCGAAGGGATAAATGTCAAGATCGGAGGATAAATGTTAAGTTTCCGAAGATAATCATGAAGATCGAGGAAAAAAGGAATATTTCTGCGAAACGATAAATTCGACCAAGGCAGAAGGGGAAAGAACAAACCGCCTCTAGAGGAGTATATAAGGACTTCTAGGGTGATGATGCAAACACACACGAAAATCTCCAATCAGAGCAAACAACAACTTAGCACTTATAGCATTTAGGCAACCTTCCGTTTTTGTTGTTCGAGCTGCGACTCAACTAGGGTTCTGCAGTCTTAGGTTATTAGAACTAGGGATCTCGCCGACAACTCTCATAGCCTAGGCTCCCATCCTGTTTTTAACGCTCATACGCAAATTCAGAATAAAACATCTTTTTGCTCTCTTTTTGATTCTTACTTTGTTTTTCGTATTTACTTCGTATTCTGACTGATTGGCGTGTGGTTTAGACGATATCTGAAACCTCTTGGAAAGTAGGGTTTATCCTGCATTCCTAATTCAACGGAAATCGACAGTGCGAATTTCGTTCCCACAATTTGGCACTAGAAGGGGGGGGGGGGGGGGTACGGATCAATCTAGCTCTCAGCATCAACACTCAATTGAAACATGTCAGATCTCAACAACCAACAGCCTCGTGATGATAACGTCGTCAATGAAAAACGTTGAAAACACTCCCAGCGAGGAACGTCACTGCGGTTAACGCTGATGCAAACATGCCACGTTCGAGAAGGTGAAGAAGATGTTCGCAACTTTTGAGAAGAACTCGGCAAAAAATGATAAGGTCATGAGCTCTCTTGGTAAACAGGTTGAAACCCTCACAGCGAGGAACATAGCCATCTTTCCGCGGGGAACAACCCAAATCCGCGGAGAAGACTCGACTTCGCAACGCCTCTGGACCGCTCCGATAACGCGCAAGGAAAACCGTCTGGACAAAACCCTGAAAAAATCACCCCCGCGAAGAAAGAGAAATCAAACGTGTCGACGTGGAATCTAGCAGCCAGTCGGAACCTACGGACGAAGATGCAGACATACATCCGTGCCGCACAAGAAGCCGAGCAGTTCGGGATGAACCCCAGTTTGATAACCCTGTGAACGAAGAAGAAGAAGAAGCTATATTCTGGAAAGAACAGGAAAATCTGGCCAAGGAGCAAACTCGGAGAACTCGTAGGCAACACTGACAAAATCAGAAATCTGCTAGCAAGAGTTCCAAAATCCGCGATCTCCGCGACAATCTCATGGAAATGGTAGCCGAAGTCAGGGCGGTGAAGTCCAAATCCACCATGCTACTAGCACGTCACCGGAGACCGATCTACTGCTCGAAGAAGCTCGTAAAACACCCTTTACTACTCGTATCACCGAAACTAGGATTTCGGATCCTAGGAAGGTCAAAGTGATGCCATACGACGGAACTACTGATCCTAAGGCACACCTACAGGCTTTTCAGGTCGCGATGGGTAGAGCCAGATTTAGAGAAAACGAGAGAGATGCTGGTGAATGCCACCTCTTCGTAGAGAACCTTCGCGAAGCATCGCTAGAATGGTTCTCTCACCTCAGGCAAAACTCTATCCGGAAGCTTCCACCAGCTCGCCTTGGAATTCCTCAAACAATACTCGATGTTCATAGATCGAGAAACCTCTGACGTGGACCTTTGGAGCCTGTCCCAGGGAGAGGAAGAAACTCTACTCGACTTCACAAAGCGGTTCAAAACAGTAATGGCTAGAGTCAGCGGGATAAGTGACAAAGTTGCGATAGACGCACTTCGAAAAACGCTCTGGTTCAAGTCGAAGTTCAGGAAGTGGATAACTTTGGAAAAGCCGCGTACGATCCAAGACGCGCTTCACAAAGCCACATATTACATTATCATCGAAGAGGAGACGAGGGTTTTGTCCCAAAATGAAGCCAATAAAGAATACGTCAAAGGATCCGGGGTCGGATCAGAAATTAAAAAAGAAAAAACCCTCGCAACGATAGAAATGCCCAACATGGAGACGAAGAAACAAAGGGAGCGCATAGCTACGCTATTAACTCTGAACCGGAGCAAGGACGGACGGCGGATAATACCTGGACCAGAAATCCGAGCTATGACGAAAACGCCTTCTGCGATTTTCACCAAACACGCGGGCACTCGACCATTAACTGCAAAGTTCTCGGCGCCAGGTTGGCCGCAAAACTGCTCTCCGAGAACTCTGAGGAGTCTCCAGCGTGAAAGATCTCATCCGCGACTCGGATCGCCCCCCCAAAAATGACAAAACTCATGAAACGGAAATACCTTCCCAAGGGGACCAATCGGGGGAAAAGCGCGGAAGAAGGCAGGATGATAAGGGGCAACGACAGCAACCGTCGCAGGGTAAACATGATCATCAGCGGATCACAATTCTGCAGCGAAGCCGTCTTGGCCATCAAAGCTTATCAGTGCAAAGCCGACACAAGCGTGAATTGGACTATCTGGCCAACGATCAATAACACTTTTAAAGAACTAATCACCTTCGACGAAAAAGAAGCCGGAGGAATCGATCAGCCGCACTGCAACCCACTCGTAATCGATCTCGTCATAAGAGATCTCGAGGTCGCCAGGGTTCTCATAGACACCGGAAACACAGTCAACGTCATCTTTCGTGACACTCTTAACTGGATGAACATCGAGTTAGGCGAAGTCGTACCATCAGCCAAGCCGCTAACCAATTTCTCTGGCATAACATTAATGACCCTCAGATCTATCAAATTACCTGTGGCAGCAAAAGAAGTCACCAAAATCGTCTATTTTTCGGTCGTCGACCATCCAGCCATCTATAATGTCATCATGGGCACGCCTTGGCTAAATGCCATGAAGGCAGTCCCATCAATCTACCACTTACGCATTAAGTTCCCAACTTCCAACGGGATTGCCGTAATTTGGGCTGCCAGAAGCAGTCGAGACGCTGTTTCCTGGCCGAACACAAGCTAAGACAAATCACGAACACCACAATGAAAAATTCCAAACGCCCGAGGATAGCCCAGGCGTCAGACGAAAGCACTTCGGGTAAAGACGACCCTGAATCGTCAAATCTAGCAACCGCCAGAGAACGACCAGTTCCAGTGCCCGACACGCCCATCCTAACAGAGAAGATGAGTCCAACAGAAGACGTCGATTCAGCAACTAATGCAGTCGACGCAAACACAACGAGTAAACAGACTCGCCCAAACAAACAAAACTACGATATGGCTTGATCCTCGAAAGAGTACGTAGGCAGCTTGTCAAAAGACGAGTCAGCTATCCCCCTCTCTAAAAAGGGGGGAAGTGGGTACATATACAAATACTCGTATATTCCCACATTCAGAAATAAAAATTTGAATCTTTTGTTACTCGGGATTTTCAAAACTTTTTCGACAATAAAGACTTCTTTATAAATTTGTAAGTGATCTATCATCCCGCAAAGAGACACTATGTCATACATCCTTGCATGAGCAAAACGATTATCGCGCCATCCCAGAAAAGGAAACTCGCCAAAAAATCGTTCTACCTTAAAACGAATCAACCCTACACCATCCTATCTCGGTCAAATCATTAATTCCCGACCGAGGCAAGGGATCCCGGTTCCATACGCTCAAAACATTATTTACGCAAGATGAGTCTTCGAAAAAACAGGCGAGACGTCACCTTAATCTTCAAGAACACACCCCCAATCCATTTGCAACTATGAAACACTGAGCAATTGGCCCCGCCGAGGACCCTAGCCATCTTAAACAAACGCACCCAGGTCCGTCCTAAGGACAGATCCTCTCAGATCTGACTAGGATAAACAACGCGCTATAGAAGAAATCCAAAATTTTGTTCATCACTTTTGGGAGACTTAAAAATTGTCCCTGAAGAGATGCTAGACTCCGACCAGACAAGTCGTATAAGCTGAGAACCTATCATGGACTTTCAATAGGAACAGATTCAGGTAAAATCACAACAGGCAAAACGAAATCCGACTAGTCATCGAAAAGCCTCAAACCAAAAGTAAACGAGGTCTTGCCCTAAACCCAGCACACTGGTCTCTAACGTCTCAAGACATGATATCGAAAAGATATGAGATCCTAAAAGCATGTCTCTTCGTCTGTATCTAAACGTTCCCGAAAATTTGAAAACACCTCGAACATCTCGCACGAACAACGAAGGGGGCGATCCGCAAAAAAGGAAGACGTCGAGATGACAACTCGAGTTTTCTTTCTACACTAAACAAAGTCCAAATATCTAAAAACGCCCATTATCATAAACAAGCACCAGTCGAATAAAAGTTAGTAAAATACATGGATTGAAGGCCGGACTCGGCCATACCAGCTACATACAGCCACATTCGGCCGACAAACAAACAAGACAGAAATAAGCAGTAATACAGTAGAATGCATTCCCGAATCAGTCGCAACTTCGCGATTACTCATCAAGAACGAAACATCCGTCATAGATCTCCCGAGCGAGTAGTCGTTGACATCTATAGGACCGTCGGCTGATTTACCTCGCTGTCTCATCGACATTCCCCACCTCGGCCTCAACTGTGTCGGGAGAAACAGGAATCGGGTCCCATTGTTCCCAAATCCTCTCTTCGGTCTGAGGAATCGCAAAGTCCCTATCCCTCTCGTTCATATGCCCGGTCTGCCTTGCATACTTGGCATCAAACGAATAACCAGGAACCTGTGTGAGGTATAGTCCGCCCACGGCGCCGCGGCATTCGCGATAGTCTCCGAAGTGCTTATAACCTCTCGTAAGTTCCTCGAATTGATACGAGAACTTTTCACGACGAGTCCTCATGACTTCGTCATTTCCCTCTTCCCTCGCCTGTAAGCGCGACGAACCTCAGTCGCGACTGAATCTCTCTCATGGCGACGAGAACTCTCCAACTCATCTCTTAGTTGAGCAATTTCATTGTTGGCCGCCTCAGCCTTAAACTGAGCCATACACGCTTCCTGATAGCTCACACTAAGTGCTTGGTTCATCATAAGGAGGCCATGTACATTATCTCAAAGTCATAAAGGCTCATCCTCAAAGGAAAATAACAAGAACTTACCTCGTTGACCATCCTCGATGCCTAGGTAAACTCTGGGGCCTCACTGGATGCACCTGCGGCCGGAGGATAGTCAAAACCAAGTGGCTCGTCGGAATCGCCTCGACCGCAACTATCCCCATCTACCTGACTATTCAGGTAGTCTCTCAGTATGTTGTCAGAGGAGCAGCGCTCGTTGGCCACTTCATCCTCAACGACAAAGTGCTTGTTCTTCTGAGTCTTTGGTCTTTTCTCTTTCGTACGAACCACGCACGGAACAAATCTATCCATGGACGCCTCCGATCCTTCTTCAACCGGCATGTCCGGCTGATATCGAGATCGGTGAAGAGCACCAGCATGACGGACCCTCTTGGGGTTGAAAGTTTACCAAAAACATGGGCGACCGCGAAGCAAATCCCGGACGGTATCCAGACCTTCCAGACTCGGAGGGAAAAGATTGGTCTCTGAAAATAAAATACGAACAAAAATGTATCAAAGATCGAACTACACCAAAGCAAAAGAAAAGAGAAAAAGGGGGCACACTTGATCATAGATACCTTTCAAAACCCATCTGGTCCCAAAGACGGAGAGGCCGTTTTCCTCTACGGACGCATCGACAACACGGAAGAAAAAAAAAGTGTTTCCGCCACTCTTGATAGTTCGACACAAATTCACTTATGATCGACATCCCCGACCAGGGGCCTCAATTGAATTATTGACGATTTCCCGACTGGTTTAAGAAAGGCGTCAAGGTGTTGGGCATCGAGGGTTATCCCCAACTCATAACTCAGCACGAGAATCCCAAGAATGTGTTGCAACCCACACGGGTTTATCTGACCAATCGATATCTTAGAACAATCGAGAAGTTGCGCTATAACCTCATGAATAGGAAACCATAAATGACACTGTGTCAGGAACACCTCGTAGCACGTAAAGTTACCAGCGGGTGGGAACTCAGCAACCTCTCCTACCACTGGAAGACGAAAATCGACTGAGTTGGGAACTCAGCAATGGCTCCGGATGGCATCCAGCCCGTTTGGACAGCTTTAGCTGGGACAACCCTCTACGAGGTTGGAACGAAACCTAGGCAAGGACCACGTACCTTGTCTATGGGGGTTTCACGTCTCCCCTAGCAACCTAGTACGCCTCAGCTTCCTCAGGATCGACTGAATAGGCCAAAATTCCACCTTCGGTACAACATCATGTATTGCGAGCTGGAACCATTGGGAACGGGACGATCGTCACGAGACTTTGAGGAAATCTCTCTCCCTGAAGACATAGCTTCCTTTTTACCAAAAGAATGGAAGAGAGAAGAAAATCTTTTGATTTTTAAAAAACGTTTTTGGAAATATACAAGTTAAGAGTTTGTAAAACCACTCCACATACTTATAGAAGAAAGGATTTACTTTTTCACCTCCAGGCTTCAGACGTCGGATTCCGCCTAATTCATCCAATATGCTTAAAAACACTCGCAAGAACTTCACAGTTCTAACGAGCTGGGGGGCTAACTGTTGGGGTCAAAATTGGTTACGACGGAATCGACGTCAGAAACCTATCAGGAGAATGCATATGTTGGGGTCGAAAACGGTACTCTCGAAATCAGCATCTAAAAATCGTGTTTCTATACGAATACAGCCTCGAAATCGACTTAGCAAAAGTCTCCGGGCCAAAACTCGAAAGAAAGAAACACAAACTGACCAATTCGCCCGTATGGTGAATTGGTCTTGTCCAACTCGCCATACGGGCGAGTTTGTCAGCATGGATCGACCAACTCGCCCGTATGGCAAGTTGGTCAGCACGGACTGACCAACTCGCCCGTATGGCTAGTTGGTCAGCACGGACCAACCAACTCGCCCGTATGGCAATTTGGACAAGGCCAACTCGCCATATTGGCGAGTTGGTCAGCACGGACCAACAAACTCGCCCATATTGCAAGTTAGACAAAGCCAACTCGCCATACGGGCGAGTTGGATAAGTTAAACTCGCCATACGGGCGAGTTGGTCAGCATGGACCAACCAACTCGCCCGTATTGCGAGTTAGACAAGGCCAACTCGCCATACGGGCGAGTTGGTAAGCATGATACGGCCAACTCGCCCGTATAGCGGTTTGGACAAGGCCAACTCGACAAACGGGCAAGTTAGACAACAAGAGCAATATGACCCATTTGTTCGACAATTCGGATTGAATCAATCTAATTTCACATCGTCCTCGTTAAACTCCCCCTTTTGATACTTGATCGAACTTATCTCTGTTCCGTCTCGATCGGGATTGACATTGGAACCTTACCGAAAGAACTCGTTTTCTCGAGAAAGGATGGGTCGATCGTATGAGACGATAACGGTTAACTAAACACCTAAAGTTACGTGCTTCATACGAAAGATCCTAACTCACGGATGACATGTTCTTAGCAATGTTATTCCGATAAAATCGTAGAAACGCCTAAGTCGGAAAACGGCCCGACGAGGTCTAAAGCTAGGCTAAAGGCCCACTCGCGATTTTATCCGAAATCAAGCCTAAACTTTGTGACGGTTTATCTTTATTTTGCAGGAAAGGATAAATGTTAATTTCAAAGGGATAAACTATCAAGATCGGAGGATAAATGTTAAGTTTCCGAAGATAAACATGAAGATCGTGGAAAAAAAGTAATATTTCCGTGAAACGATAAATTTGACCAAGGGCAGAAGGGGAAAGAGAAAACCGCCTCTAGCGGAGTATATAAGGACTTCGAGATGCAGAGACACACGAAAATCTCCACTCAGAGCAAACACAACTTAGCACTTAGAGCATTTAGGTAACTTTCCATTTTGTTGTTCGAGCTGCGACTCAACTAGGGTTTTGCAGTCTTAGGTTATTAGAACTAGGGATCTCGCCGATAGCTCTCATAGCCTAGGATCCTATCCTGTTGTAAATGCTAATACGCAAATTCGGAATAAGACATCTATTTGCTCTATTTTCGATTCTTACTTTGTTTTTTCATATTTACTTTGTATTCTGACTAATTGGCGTGTGTTTTAGCAGATATACGGGACCTCTGGGAAAACTAGGGTTACCCTGCGTTCCTAATTCAACAAAAACCAACAGTGTGAATTTCGGTTCCCACAGAGATTAGTAGATCTATAATGTTTCTCACACTTAGAATTCCAAAGAACAAAATTTTATACAAAGATACTCTTTTATAAAAACAAAATAAATTTTATAAATTCTTGGTTGATTGAAAGGTGAATATTACATTGGTCTATCAATGAGCTTATATAGGTCATGGCCTTTGCTCATAATTACAAAACTACGGAAAGAAAATCAAACATAAAGAAAACTAGCTGTTGTAGGATTTTGGGGTTCCAGTGGCTTGATTCAAGGGCTGGAATGATGGCTTTGTATGAAGATGGTTTAAGACTGTAGGAAAGCTTCTTAGGAATATCCTGATTGCAGAAATAAGGATCGAAATCATTCCAAACTTGGTTAGAAAATAGTTGTTGGGAATTGATTGCTTTTGACTCCAAGAATGGCAAGTATGGTCTTCTTTGATTCCATGTAATCTGGTGCTTGCTAGTGCATGTTAAGGACGTGCCTGAATCCTCTGGACATTTTGATATGTCACCGAAATGCATAGATAAATCTCTGGTTGCCAATGTTTGCAAGTGCTTAATCCAATGAGCTTCCAAATAAGGCAAGTCGGGCCACCTTTGACTTGAAAATGGCATATCTCTTAAACCTTAATCCTTTTGGTATGAAACCAATTCGTGGCGTTCTCTTATTGAGAGTTGAATCCATGGAAACCGGTTTCATGGACAAATTCTTCCTATATGGCTTTTTGATTGCAGCTATGTCCTGGTTGACTTCTTTAGCTTTCATGTTCTCCACTGATTTTCTTCCAATTTCTTTCTCCATGGTTGATGGTGATTTGATGTCCTCATCATACCCTCCCCCCTTGAAGAAGCTTTGACCTTGAAAATATACAATCTGCCACAAGATAGAGCAAGTTAGATTTCATTCTTTTTTAGAGTCTAGAACCCTACCTTGGTATTGTATGGGTTTAGTAGTGGGTTGTGAATCAGTTGGTTCTCCTTTGAGATGATAGGAAAGGATTATTCCTCTGATTTTCTCTGGTTCTCTTGTTGTTGGTTTTGGGAGCTGGTGGTTCTTCTCTCCGGTCCATGAGTACTCCAATGGTACATGTTTGTGCCTTGACACATAAGGAAAAGAGCAAGTGCATTATACTTGAACTTGAATCAGTGAAAACTGAATACTTGAAGGTATGACTATTTAGGATATTCTTCCAATAATCAACAAGTTCATATTTATCACTTACTAGAGTACCAAGTGTAAGAGTTGGTAACATCTATGGTTTGAGAGCAACGACTGCTGTTGGCCTAGATTTGATAATCACACTGGTTTGGAATGTGTATGCTCCTGGAAATTGCTCCTCAATGTTTCCATCAACTCCTAAATATTTCTTCTCCTTAGTATTTCCTGCATCAACATCCCTTGGCAAAGAGAAGTACATGATATCTGTGTAATCAGGTGATAAGTAGATATTTTCAATAGAGAAACATTACCTTGCTTATGGTTGATCCGAATTGCTATGAGGAAGAATCTCTTTGGTCTTGTTTCTGGTCAGAAACTATGGTCATCACCTTTGATGTTTCATTCTTTTGAACAGTGTGATCTTCTTTGTTTCCTAAACCTGTTTCACATTATCTTGGAAAATACAAGTGGCATTAATCTTTTCATGTATTTAATAAGTACATTCTGGTATAATGTGAATTTTACCTCAGGTTTTGCAACTTGAACAATACCTTGTTCAGTTTTCGGTTTCCACTTATTGTGTGGCTCATGAGTGAAATTGGTGTTCTGGGTTCTTCCTTTGGAACTTCAGTAAGCATAGATATTTCTTTGTTTCTTCTAGATCATGAACAAACACCTGAGTATCAGTATGTAAAAGGTGGTGTTAGATACTTACCTTGGTAAGACCTTTTTATCACTAGTTTTTGCTTCTTTAAGAATCATGGGCTGCATTGTGTCTTCAACTCTCATCTGGTCCATCACAAGGATTGTGCATTTTGTTTTCTTTTTCCATGGACTCCTTAATTACTGTTACAAAACCTTTTTGAAAACACAAGTGCATCATAATCAGTGATAGATAAATTATGAACCGAATTTTTCAAAAGTAGAACTTACCTTAGCCTTTTGTTTGAGCATCTTCTTGTTGTGTTACTCTTATTTCCTCTTGGGAACCACGATTTGGATACATCCTTGGGTATTGTTCCCTGATTTGAGATTCGGTAAAACTCTGGTGCATACTCATCTCTCATGATTTCCTTAAGATCTCTCCATGTGGTGATAGGGTGGTTCCTTGTAAAAACCATCTTTCATCTTGTTCTTGTATCCACCATTTGAAGCAACATCTCTGAGCTGGTCAATAGCATAAAGTAACCTCTCTTTTCTTCAGGATGTTGTTGTAGTAGAACCACACATCTAGTTTTCGCTCCCACTCCAGGTAGTTTCTTCTTACTAAAAATGTATAAAGTTTAGTTTCTTAGCAGATCGATAATCAGAATAAGAATGAACTATATGGCTTTGAGTTTTAGAAGTTTGATGTCGGATGATCAATGAAGGGTCTGGTGGATTTGGTTTCACATATCCAGCGCTTGGTGTTTCTCCAAGTCCATGTCTTCCTTCTGGCCGTGCAAGGCCAGACTGTTCCAGTTGGGTCATTCGATTACTCATGGTCTGTATGGCTTCCATAATCTGATTCATCATAATGGTTAATTGTGAGCTTCTTTTGTCCATTTGCTTCCCTGAAAATAATCTTTAAAGATCAAGTGAAATATGGGAAATGATACATATTAAACTTAAACAAAATGCAGTCAATGATATGGTCGAATTTATGCAAACAGAATTATGAGAATGCTTGGACCGCCTTTAATAAAAACTATGACTGCAGGTTATTTATATTTTTTTGAATGTAATGTTGCACGAAATAAATCAGAATTTTATGCAATTATGCAAGAAATAATTCGAATGCAAGGAAACAAATATTACAAGATGGATCCTTGTTTTTTTTTTCTACTTTTCTTGTTTATAGGAATGCAATCAATCTAAAATGGTAAGTGGATCTGGCGAATGAATGCAAAACAATACTAAATAAGAATTTTTAATGATCAACAAGAAAATTAAACTGTATTCTACCTCCTTTTTATCTGGTTTTTCAGTTTAGAATGAAGAAGAACACAAAACCAATAAAAATGCAATAAACAAAAATGAACAAATATCAAAATATTTATGGGTTTTATTTTTATGAGAATAAAATAAACAACAAAAAGACTAGAAACACAATTTTTATGGTTTTCATTTTTTCTGGAAATAACATACCAAGAACAGAAAGAAAACAAAACGATTTTTATGATTTTTAAAAGGATACAAGTGCAAAAAAAAAAGATAACAGGGATAGATAGAACCTAATTCATGAGCTTTTAAGCTCTAATACCAAATTATGTTGGCACATAATGGGCCTTGGTAGGATGGTTGATGGAAGACAAGCAAATGGTTCGAATAACCAACTTATCGATCTGATGGATGGACTATGGATAGATAATTGATTGGACTCTCTCAGTCTGTGGGTTGATTGACTCTTCTTAATATGTGGGTTGATTGACTCTCTTAATCTGTAGCCTTCCTCAACTGATATCAATTTTTGATGTAAACTGAGGGCATATACGAGGTAGTTGGATTCCCTATCAAACAACCTAAGTTCCGCTATCTTTCTATCTTAACCTTATCACCATTTGCTATAATCACATTCCCTGAGGGCATTGCTGGACATCACTAAATCAAGTTCTTATCACTAATCATGTGATGACTAGCTCGTAAATCTCATTATTATGGGTCTAGAGTCAAGAGATGTGTACCAATCTTCTTGGGTGAGATAAGGGCCTTGGCAGATTTGATAAATGAATTTAGGTAACTCCTGATCACTGGACCATCAGCACTGGTCGCATCATCCAGACTCCTACATGTTCCTCCTCATTTGAATCACCAATAAAAGCTAAATACATGGTTCTTCCTTGAATCGTTTGATGCTCAAACTCCTTGAGTGCATTCCTGACTAGATTGAAGTCACTCTTTCTTGGCATGTTGTTCTTCCTATTATGTTGTTTCTTAGCCTTCTTGTGCTCAGGAAACAACCCCATTCTTCTTTTGCATATGTGCCCATTCTTTCCAAGATGAGTAGACTTTCCTTTCCTTCTCAAAGAGTTTATGAGTTGCTTGTCTTCTCTGGATAAGAGCACAATTCCTTCCACACTTGGAATTCTATCTTCTCTCATGACATGCCTGATCCAGCTCGTTATAACAGGGTTTATGGTTAACAACAAGCTCACAACCACATCTTGTTCTTGTATTTCCCTTAATACCTCCGAATCCATGGAGCTTGGTCTCAGTGTGTTTAGTTCTGACCAAAGGCTTCTGAACTTTCCCAGATGCCTATTAAACTCTTCATTATCTTGCTTCAAGTTGTTGATAGCTTGTTGACTTCAAACACTATACTCAAATTAGATATGTTGCCATACACCTTCTTCAATGTATCCCACTATTCTTTGGAGCTTTCACAGTATGAGTAAGCTTCCAAAATACTTGGTTCAAGGCTATTTTGGATGATAGATGACACCATGAGATCATCCTGGCCCCATTTTCCATCATCAGCCAAGACCACTTCAATACCATCTTTATCTTGGACAATTTTCTTTGGGATTGTTTCCATCAGCAACATGCTAGCATAAACCCCTTCCTCCAAGTGTTGTCTTCACAATTCTAGACCACAACATATAGTTTTTCACCCCTTAGGGTCACTGGAATTGCCACCATGTTTGAGTTCTCCATATTAGGGAGCTATTAACCTGTGGATAAAAGGATATGTCCTTGAGAAATTTTGAAAAACAGTGTTTATATGAGAGAGACAAAGTAAAACTGTCAAGAATTCTCAATAACACATAGTGAATCACAGAGAAACAGAGAGAACTGATGTAAAAACTCTCAAGAAATCTGAAAGAGAACATAGAGAAACAGAGTAAAGACAAAGAGAAAAAGACTAATCATGCGGAAGTTGAATGACTGGGTGTAGTATTATAGTAAGAGAAACGAGGTTTCAAGACCTTAGTGCTCTGGTACCATGTTAGAATGAGAGATTTACTGGAGAGTTTTGTTTCTGGAGAAATGAAGAACATGATGAACTAGAGAGAGAGAGAGATTTCGAAATTGAAGAGAGAGAGAAGAATAATTCTCTTGCTTGATTCAGATCCTAAGATAATACATTTACAGGGTTATACCATTTCCCCAAGATAAAGTAAAATAGAAAAGCCAGGACAAGTAATAAGCAATGGAGCAAGAGTCCAAAACTACCTTGTGCAGGCTGCACCGGAAGAGGATAGGTCCTAGTGGTCCCATTTGACTTCAAACTTAACCAGACATGTGATCTGGTCCTCCTAACGTCCCTTTGCTCAGATAAGTCAAGGCAAGTCCTTCTAGTCCTCTTCAGAAGTTTCTGATCAGTTTGTTCCTTTCTCATTGGCTTGGCAAGTTACGTTTGCGGTCCTCTAGGTTGTACGACAGTCTTGTCTTACAGACTACCTCTTCTTCATTTTCACACTCTCTCAAGCTTGACCATAGGGACTGCCGTCACGCTTAGGAGAACCATGAAACTATTCTCATCAAAAACCTTAGCTAGGAAAAAACACTTGCCGGATAAAAAACAAAGGCCAGAAAATATAACTAAGAACACTTTTAGCAAGAGGATCATGACATTGAGGTCTATGAGTCCAAGCTTAGGATTAATGAACTCAGAGACCTTAGAACTCGCAGCTATGCGTGAAGATATCGCGCTCAATCTGTCTTCATCTTCTTGTATCGCATGGCAAGGATACTTGCTGCTCCACTGTTGTCTCACCTTGTGATAATCCATTTTTATATGATACGTTCTCTCATGGAAGAGCAGAGTTGGATGCAATATGTATTTCTGCCTGCCTGTTATCACAATGCTATTTGTCATTGGAGAGAGTTATCTCTATGCACAGTCTCAGCAGGCCTTTGATCCATATGAGTCATTTGATAAGCTTCCTCATATGATTGTGTATCTCTCTGCATCGCGGTATTCGTTGTACAAGAAACAACTTTTGCTTCTTAGCTATTTCGATGCTAACTAGAATTCCTACAAACAGGTGCACTACTTGTTGTCGATCTGTATTCTACTCTGTACCTGCCCAATCAGCATCACAATACCCACGACTTCAGTGGTCTCATTGCAAGCCATCATACACCTTGACCAGCAAGCTTCTCTCAAGTATCTCAAGATCCTTCAACAATGTTCCAGTGATTGAACCTATAGGAGGCTTGGCATGTCTGACTGAATTGATTTCACAGCAAGCAAATCTGTATGGTCTTGTGATGGTCAGCATATATGAGATCCCAACATTTTTCTATACTTCTTGACATCATCAAATGCGAGTATCTTTCAAACTCCCCTCTCGCCAACACTTGTACCATCTCAGTGTGAGTTTTAACTGGTCATCTCCAAGATCTCCTAGCTCACTACAGACCATAGCATACTTCCTTTCATTTAGAAACAGTCTTGCTTGGAATCTGACACACTTCAATACATTCTTGAGCTCTCTAAGAGTCCTTGATAGTATAAATATTGAATTTCCAGAAATTCTTAGTTGCATGAATCCCTTCCATGTTGCTTGCATGTGATGATAATATGAATCCACATATATCAAGATAACAAACAAATTCTTGTGGACTAGTCAGCTGTAAAGAGATTATGATCTGCCTCTGACTTTCTAAACCTTCTTCATTCAGTGTGGTGGCTTAGCTTGTGATGCTAAGCCTTGGTGATGCCGTTCAGACCATAATTGCTTATCTTCAGCCTCATTTCGTGGATTTAACTAGATGCTGTAACCAGGAGGCAGGATGCATAGTAGACCCCATCTTCTAACTCTCATTGCCAGGAAAGCATTCTTTACATCTATTTGCACACAACTCCTTTCCACAGTAGTGGCAAGTGAGGCAAATATCTAATGTGTGAAGCTTTGGTACTTGCGCTGCAAATGCTATCAAATATATCGCCTCTCCAGTTGCAACCAGCCTTGTCTTGCGCCTTTCCACCTTTCCATTAGCAAGTATTTGATTGTGAACCACTTGCTTTGTCACTTCTTCTTATCTTTTGGTGAGAGCTCAGCTCATACAAGTGTCATTGACTATCATAGGCATTGGTTTCATTCCACCAGAGTCGTCTCCACTCTTCAAGTGTCATGCTTCTTCATATTCATGTTTTCCATTTACCTCAATGAATGACTATGAAGTATCCTCTGGATACTGTATTGAAAGAGAACGCTAGCTGCACTTATTGGATGAGCTATTGCTTCAGTCATTGAAATAAACCTCTGTGTGTTGATCTCCCAGTTTTGATGCAGTTTCTTGATCCTTGTACTTTCCTTCTGGAGTGTCAAACTAGCGTTGCTCTCTCTCCATCAGATTTTGTTCATTCAATTCTGACTTAACTTGTTCTGTTTCGTTCATCTTGATCATAGGACTTTCTTGTTGTTTCCCTACAGGGTATCAGGATGATAGCTCTACAGATTCATTAACCGCATCTTCATCAACAACACGCCTCTGGCATGTACAGATTCACGGAGAATTCCTCTTGTTTCTTGATCTCATCTGAGGCACTGCCATACAAAACTCTCCATATATGATCATGAAGTTTGCTAGCTTACTCTGTATGCTTGAGATACAGTCTTCAAATCATTCCAATTAGTCTCTTCGAGTATCCTTTGTCTCCACAAAACTTCTCATCTCTTGATATTAACACCCTAGATTGACATTGGACTACGCTAGCACTTATAACCCTTTGTGTTGTGAGAGTATCCATGTTAATGAACATAGCTTTTGAGCTTTTTGCATTAGAGCTTGTTCTTTACTCCCCCGTATATCAACACAAAACATAGGCGCACCCAACACACGCAATTGGTCCAAAGGTGGCTTGCCGTCTCTGATTTAGGACCTCAAAAGGAGACAGCGATTCGTTGAGACGACTTTAGTTGATGTCTATTGATCAGATTATACTCGCGACATTCACAGCTCATCACAACAAAATCTTTTGGATGTTGTGTGTGAAACATCAAGATACTTGCACTACCTCCACATTAGTGCATGTTCTTTCTCAGAACTCCATTCTCTCTGAGGAGTGTAAGGCAGCTGGCTTTTGATGAATACATCTCATGCTGAGACAGATATTGCTTGATATGCTTGCTTGGTGTAGTTCTCCACTCATTATATTGAGCTGAGAATTTTCAGCTGGCATTGACGAATGGTGGAGCACATGGTCTGGAATTGTTGAAAGCCTCCAACACGTTTTGCTTTGACTAATCTCTAGTGACACAGTGTACTAGGACATCTCATCACTGACGTGACAAGTATTTGTGATTTCTCTCGACATACAAGGCGCAGTACCACAACATCAGAGTGATACAGCGTCCGAAACAGCTTCTCATAGATAGTGCATAGACCTTGGAAAGACTGTCCTCGATGCTCTCATATGCAACTTCACAATCATCATTCTTAAACACGCACACCAAGAGCAATTGAAGTTTAAAGCTCTGTATGTAGATGTCCCATGCTAGCTGTCCTATATGCGTGCTCTTACCCTAGTACATGCTACTAACCATGCAAGCGAAGAAGGAGATTATTACAGATAACTTAGTCTTCTGAAGGTGCATATAGTCCTAGATGACTGTGAACTTTATCAATCACACTGCTCTGCCTTTTAATTCTTGAACTCAACTCATCATTGTCTGCAGACAACTGGCGACATGATCAACTGTCAGCCTTCCTCACTTGATATAATTTTGATGTAAACTGGAGGCATATAAGATTTATGTTTTATTCCCTATAAACAACCTAAGGTTCTATTCTTTTATCTTAACCTTATCACCATTGCTATGAATCACATTCCCTGAGGCATGCTGGACGATCACTAATTTTCAAGTTCTATCACTAATCATGTGCTTCATGATCTTAGCTCGTAAATCTATATTTATGGGCTCTGAGTCAAGAAGATTGTGTACCAATCTTCTTGGTGAGATAAGGCTTGCAGATTTGATAAAATGAATTTAGGTAACTCCTGTTATCACTGACCAATTCAGCACTGGTCGCATTCATCCAGACTCCTAACATGTTCCTCCTTCATTTGAATCACCAATAAAAAGCCTAAATACCATGTGTCCTCTCCTGAATCGTTTGATGCTCAAACTCTTGAGTGCATTCCTGACTAGATTGAAGTCACTCTTTCTGGGCATGTTGTTCTTCCATACATATGTTGTTTCTTAGCCTTCTTGTTTATGCTCAGCGAAAACAACCCCATTCTTCTTACATTATGCTTGCCATTCTTTCCAAGATGAGTAGACTTCCTTTCCTTCTCAAAGAGTTTATGAGGTTGCTTTTTCTCTTCTGGATAAGAGCACACATTCTTCACACTTGCGAATTCTGATCTTCTCTCATTTGACATGCATCTGATTCCAGCTCGTCTTATAACAGGCGTTTATGGTTAACAACAAGCTCACAACCACATCTTGTTCTTGTAATTTCCCTATAATACCTCCGAATCCATGGAGCCTTGTCCTCAGGCTGTGTTTAGTTCTGACCTTTACAAGGCTTTTTCTGAACTTTCCCAGATGCCTATTTAAACTCTTCATCATCTTGCTTCAGTTGTTGATAGCTTGTTTGATTCAAACACTATACTCAAATTAGATATGTGCCAACACTCTTCTTCAATGCTATCCCCTATCTCAATTTTGTCT
>CAJHQP010006381.1:0-38693 GCA_905132765.1 Moricandia arvensis | reverse complement strand
ATCATAAGGATCCTTCTATCATTGCTGTCAACCTTGAGTGGGATCTATGGCATCTGGATGTGAAGAATGCATTCCTACAAGGAGAATTGGAAGATGAAGTCTACATGAGGCCACTTCCGGGTTTAGAGAGCATGGTCAAACCAGGGAATGTTTTGAGGCTGAAGAAGGCAATACATGGCTTGAAACAATCTCCTAGAGCCTGGTACCACAAGCTGAGTGCAACCCTTAATGGAAGAGGGTTTGTAAAATCAGAGGCAGATCACTCCTATTCACTCTAACCAGCAAACAAGATATTGTGGTGATCTTGGTGTGTGTAGATGATATCATTATCACTGGTAGCCACAAGGAAGGTATACTCTCAACCAAAAGCTTTCTCAAAATTGGGTTTGATATTAAGGATTTGGGAGAGTTAAAGTACTTCCTAGGTATTGAAATTTGCTGCTCTAAAGAGGGGCTTTTCTTATCCCAAAGGATGTACACACTTGATATTTTAAATGAGGCAGGAAACCTTGGTGGTAGACATGCCAAGAATCCATTAGAGGAAGGCTACAAGGTACTGCGAGAGGGGGAGTTTGATGCTACTCCATTTGAGGATGTCAAGAAGTAAAGAAGAATGGTTAGAAAACTCATATATCTGATCATAACTCGACCTGATGTATGCTTTGCTGTGAACCAAGTCAGTCAGCATATGCAAACACATACGGTTCATCATTGGCACATGGTGGAGAGGATCTTGAGATACTTGAGAGAAGCTCCTGGTCAAGGTATATGGATGGCTAGAAATGGAAGCATTGAAGTGGTGGGATATTGTGATGCAGATTGGGCTGGAGACAGAACTGATAGGAGATCAACCACTGGATGTTGTACCTTCATAGAAGGCAATCTAGTCACATGGAAGACCAAGAAACAGAAGGTGGTGTCATGCTCAAGTCCTGAGGCAGAATATAAGGCCACGAGGAAGCTAACCGGTGAGCTTATATGGATCAAAGGAATACTCAAGGACATGGAGATAGAAATCACAGCACCAATGACAATGCATTGTGACAATCAGGCGGCTATACACATGAGAGGACAAAGCAAATAGAAGTAGACTGCCACAAGCTGAGACAAGCAGTAGAGCAGCAAGAGATTCTTCCATGCTACACTAGAAGTGAAGATCAATTGGCTGACATATTCACTAAGGCAGCAAGCAGAAAGGTTTGTGAGTTCATTCATCCTAAGCTTGGACTCATAGACATCTCATGTCACTGATCCTCTTGCCGTGAAGTGTTCTACTCTTTTTTCCTTTGCTTGGTTTTTAATCCCAAGTGGTTTTCCAAGTAAAGGTTTTAATGAGAGCATGCTTCATGGAATCCAAGCTTGACCAGTTCCTATGGTCAAGCTTGAGGGGGAGTGTTGATATGAAGACATGAATGATAGAGAAGAATAAGTCAAGGCATGAGGAACATCCAGAATGATCAAGTATAAGAGGATCACTTGTCCGTACAGTTAGGTCAAGGAGTGACCTAACTTGACTTGTAAGACAAGAGAAGGTTTAACTTGAGAAGAAAGGAAGAAGAAAGGAAGTTTAATCTATTCAAAACAAAAGAGGATGTCAACTAGGCAGAAGGACATTAGGGAGAGAAGTCACGTGTGGTGTTAAGGAGAGTGGACCATTTAGCTCCTGTTGCTTTCCAACATTGATGGGTGTGCCTCTGCCCCTCCTCAGACTGTCCCTGCCATTCATTAGTCTTCCTTAGACTGTCCCTGCTATTCCTCAGTCCCATTAATTTATTCTTTTCTTTATTCAAACTTGTATGATTATTATATGTATTGTCTGGTCTATATATAGACCTGTAGCAATAACTAAGATAAGCAAGGAAAAAAAATTTCCCTCACTTCTCTCCCTCTGGTCTCGAATCTCTACCTCTCTCTCTCATATTCTCTCCTATCTCTCTACATTGTTCTTCATGGTTCTTAACAATCACTAGCTCAAATCTTCTTAAACTTTCACCCTATACCCTTAGTGGGTACTTTCTCACCATTAGCTATCATCACATTACCTAAAGCAGGTTCTATGTTACCTATTAAACTAACATCACTAATCATGTGGTGAGAAGCCCTTGAATCTATCTCGAGTGGTTTAGGATTCTGACCAGTAGTGTGTAATGCATTTACAGAGATTTCAGTAGTGTGTAATGCATTTAGAGAGGTTCCAAGAACAATACCAGAGTTCTCCTTGAGGGCTTTGATGAGAGCATCAAAGTCTGACCTCTTGATATTCTCATCCTGAGTGGTCCTCAAGGTAGACAGAGCACTTGTCGTCATGGCTTTGGCTTCACCAGCTGTATTTGAACCAACATGAGAGCGCATGGTTGAGGCACCTCGGCTTGATTGGCAAGAGTGAGCTCCCCCTTTCCTCCAAAGAGCCCCAAGGACCCTTGTTCCTTCTGGATCTGAGAACAGACATCTTCAAGAGTTGGGAGCTTCTCGGATCTAAGGATGTGCTTAATGAGATCGTTGTAGGTTTCATTGAGAGTGAGAAAAAGGCCAAAGACCTTATCTTATTCACGTCTCTCATTAAGCTCATCCGGATCAGTAGTACTAGGCCTCAGCATCTCAAGCTCTAACCATAAAGCACTAAACTTTCCCAAGTGTTTGGTAAACTCCATGTCTTCTTAAGCTAAGTTATTGATAGCCCTCTTGATCTCAAACACCCGAGTGAGGTTTGAGATGTTTCCATACACCTTTTGGAGTGTATCCCATAGATCCTTGGCCTTCTCACAATAGATATAGGCCTCCAAGATCAATGGATACAGTGAGCTCTAAAGGATATACATCACCAGGTTGTCCTCCTGGATCCACTTCACTTCATCACAAACCACCACCTCTTTGTCGCCTTCATGAGTAATGAGTTTTGGAGCTTCATTCTCGAGATTGTGATTCCAAAGACCCTTACTTCCCACGGCTGTCTTCACCACACGAGACCAAAGCAGGTAGTTTCCTCCCTTGAGGATAAGCAAAATGTATGTAGTCTTTGGATTCTCCATTTCCGGATGGAAAAGGTTGAGTCTTGAACTTTAGAGAACAAAAGGATCAAACTTTATGTGAACGAACTCAAACGAACCCAGATTCAAGTGAACCTGGCTCTGATACCATGAAATCTTGAGTAGAATCTGAGTAGAATAAGAAAGAAAGAAGAGATCGAGAAGATTTGAGACTAAAGGAAGAGACTTTGAGAGATTTGAATCTAAGAACCCATTTCGGATAAACCGAGAGACTAGAGAGACTAAGAGAAAAGAAATGAGTTGCTTGATTGATAAATACTCTACAATGGGTTACAATATATAGAGGAGAGTTTAGGGCAACAAGGGGATAAGGTTTCAATGGTAAGTAGACTTATCATGTGAAGTCAAGGCTAGTTTAGGCGCCTAATTCGAATACTTGGCCAAGAAGCTTCACACGTGAGATGCCAAAGGTATCTTGACCAGATGCTCTTCCTTTCTTAGCCACATGAGCCAGCCTGTCAAAGGCTCTTCCTTATCCATGAAGCAAGCTTGAATCAGGGTGGTAAATGGTAAATGTAACTTCTGGTCGAGTTACATTAACCTCGGGTAACTTTCGACCAACTTCATCTGGGTCGACCATTGTACGACCTTGTATGGACTTGTATGGACCATTGCACTTACACCCCAAATCCAAACCTTCTCCATTACTTTAGCCTTCCTCTACTTAGTAAACCCATTTAGTTAACACTCCCCTCAAGCTTGAACATGTGGAACAAGTCAAGCTTGGAATGCCATGAGATCTCCCTCAATAAAAACCTTGTTATAGAAAACCCTCCTTAGGGATAAAACCTCAACAAGGAGAAGAGTAAAGACCCCATGTCAAGGGGATCAACCTCGTTTGGTGAGGTCTATGAGTCCAAGTCTGGTATGGATGGACTCAATAGTTTTCTGCCAGGCTGCCTTGGTGAAAACATCGGCTAGCTGATCTTCACTTCTTGTGTAGCAAGGTAGAATGTCTCCAGATACAATAATCTGCCTCACTTTATGGTAGTCAAATTCAATATGCTTCGTCCTTCCATGGAACACCGAGTTAGAGGCAATGTGGATGGCTGCCTGGTTCTCACAATGCATTGTCATGGGTGTGACCTGCTCAATCCCCAAGTGCTTTAGTATTCCTTTGATCCAAACCAGCTCGTTTCTGAGCTTCAACATTGCTCTATACTCAGCTTCAGCACTCGAGCAAGAGCCCACCTTCTTCTTCTTGCTCTTCCAAGTAACCAGATTCCACCACTGAAGGTGCAATATCCAGTAGAAGACTTCCTATCCATCCTGTCTCCAGCCCAATCCGCATCACAATACCCAACCACCTCAGTGCTCTCATTGCATCCCATCCAGACTCCTTGATCCGGTGATCTATTTAGGTACATGAGTAGACGGTTCACCATGTTCCAGTGATGTTTCCTTGGTCCTTGCATATGTTGACTTACCTGGTTCACAGCAAAACATATATCAGGTCGTGTGATTGTTAGGTAGATCAACTTACCAACAAGCTTTCTATAAAGCTTGGCATCTTGGAATGGTGGACTGTCTTTTATCCCCCCTCACGAGGAACTTTGTATCCATCTTCCAGAGGTGTTTTGAATGTCTTCCCTCCTTGTATACCTGCATCTTTCAAAAGATCAAGTGTATATTTCCTTTGAGACAAGAATAAACCTTCCTTGGACCTACATATCTCTATTCCAAGAAAGTATTTCATCTCCCCTAATTCTTTGATTTCAAACACAGACTTCAAATAGTCTTTGGTGGTTTGGATACTTTCTTTGTCACTTCCACTAATGATGATATCATCAACATACACTAGAAGAACAATAATAACTGATGAAGTGGTGAGGGTGAAGAGAGTGTGGTCTACTTCGGATTTCTTGAAGCCTTCCCATTCAAAGTTGTGCTCAACTAGTTGTACCAAGCTCTCGGTGACTGTTTGAGGCCATAGATAGCTTTCTTCATCCTTAGAACATTTCCTTCCTTGACCAACTGCTCTATCCCAGGTGGAGGATACATGTAGACCTCATCGTCAAGTTCCCCTTGAAGAAATGCATTCTTCACATCCATCTGCCAAAGACCCCACTTAAGGTTGACTGCAACTGACAATACTATCCTGATGGTGTGGAGTTTTGCAACCGGGGCAAAAGTATCAAGATAATCTTCACCATATGTTTGGGTAAACCCTCTTTTAACCAGTCGAGTCTTTCTTCTATCTATCTTCCCATTTGCAAGATACTTGATTGTGAAGATCCACATACTAGATACTGCCTTCTTTCCTCTTGGTAGTTCACTCTCATACCAAGTATCATTATTGATCATTGTGGCTGCTTCAGCTCCTACTGACTCTCTCCATTCTTTGTCCTTCATTGCTTCCTCATAAGACTGAGGAATATAACTATCATCCAGATTTACCATGAAGACACAATGCTCTTCAGGGTATTGGGCGAGAGAGCAGGAAACTTGAGCAAGGTGCTCCACTACCTGAGCATTATAGCATACTCTAGTGTTTACACAGTTGGATGGTGGGTTCCGGATCCTAGTACTTCTCCTTAGTTGTTGTTCAACAGCCGGTTGATCTTGGTTCTGACCATTCTCCTCTCCATCTTGCACTGATCCTTCTTCCTATCATTCACCATGTCCTCCTCTTGTTCCACACTTTGATCATGAGAACCAGTGTCTTCTCCAACTTCCCCTTGATCTTCTGGTTCATTTTCCCCCTCATGGTCGAAGTGGGGAGCCTGTTCTCCTTCATTGGTGGGGGACCTTGTGGTTGTCCTCCTCCAGCCTTAGGGTCTTGGGAGAGATTGATCACAACACTCCATAGTATTATCCTCAAGTTAGCCGCCTTATCAAAAGCAAGGTCCTTTAACTCTGCCTGGTTCTTTTCTTCATAATACCCTCTTTCCTCAATGAACTTCACCTCCCTTGATACCAACACTCTTCTGGCTATAGGGTAATAACATTTATACCCTTTCTGAGTTGGCGAGTACCCTATGAACATCCCTTTAGTGCTCTTTGCCTCTAGTTTTGTTTCTCAACTCTCCTGGTCTAAGAACAAAACATAGGCAACCAAAGACCCTAAGATGATCCAGGGTTGGTCTATGCTTGCTTAAGACCTCAAATGGAGACTGGTTGTCCAGGATCCTCGTTGGTGTTATGTTGATGAGATAACAAGCTGTAGACACTGCATCACTCCAGAACCTCTTTGGGACATTCGCCTGAAACATCATGGACCTAGCAACCTCCATAAGATGCTTATTCTTCCTCTCGGCCACTCCATTCTGTTGAGGAGTATAAAGACAACTCATCTGGTGCAGGGTGCCATGTTGAGATAGGTGATGCTTGAAGGCTTGGCTAGTATAGTCCCCCTCCATTATCTGATCTAAAAAATTTCAACTTAGCATTGAAATGGTTAGTCACATATGATTGAAAATTTCTAAATGCATCAAGCACCCTATCTTTAGATGGGATCAAGGTTATCAAGGTATATTTAGACTTCTCATCTATGAATGTTACAAAATACTTGTGATTCTTCCTAGACAAACAAGGTGCAGTCCAAACATCAGAGTGAATCAAATCAAAGCAAAGTTCATAGATGGTTGTGGATTTATGAAACATAGTCTTACAATGCTTGCCTAAAATACAAGCTTCACAATCATTATTCTCAAACACAACACCTGGAACCATTAAGTTTAAAGCTTTAACATGAGGGTGTCCTAGTCTAGCATGCCACAAAGCACTCTTATTTAAAACAGAAGCAGGAGGAGTGGTAAACGAGCAATTATTATCAGGCACATAACTAAGCTCTTCAAGCATATAAAGGTCTCCTTTGGTTACTCCTTGCCCAATCAACCGTTTGCTATCAATATCCTGAAATTTCACATCGTTAGGGCTAAAGATAACATTACAATTCATATCAGTGGTACACTTCTTGACTGAAAGTAAGTTTGAAGTAAACTCAGGCATATAGAAAGCTTTAGAATCCTTGTTAAACGGGTTCAATTTGCCTACACCTCTTATTTGTATCCTATCTCCATTAGCAATCATTACATGTCCATGAGCAGGTTCAATGTCTCTAATAAGACTAGTATCACTAATCATATGATGAGATGCACCTGAATCTACTATCAAGGGTTTAGACATGTTATGAGCAATATGAGATTAACCAAGCATCCTAGGGTGGGTGTAGGCACTATCAGTTTCAACATTACTAGCAATCCTATATGCTCCAAATGAGTACCCACTAATATTACCAAGACTGTTACCATTATCCTTGAGCATTTTAATGAGAGCTTCCATCTCAGATCAGCGGATGAACTCATGCTCGTTGGGTCGTGTCTGATGGGCAGTGTAGGTCACCAACGCCTTGCTCTCACCACCTTCATGCCCTTCTGTCTCATTGGCCCGGGTAGAAGTCCCAACTCCGGCTTGATCACTTGCACCATAGGTGACATTTGTGCGAGCCTCCCTTTCCTTGATGACCTTGGCTGGCTTGAGGTGAGGATGGAGGATCCAGCACTGACCCTTCTTGTGTCCATGCCTCTTGCAATGGTCACAGTTTCCCCCAAACCTCCTTTCTTCATAGTTTCCAGTGAACCTCCAGTCTTCATATTTGTGAGCTTTGTTGGCTTGAGGCACCTCGGCTTGATTGGCAAGAGTGAGCTCCCCCTTTCCTCCAAAGTTCCTTCTGGATCTGAGCACATACATATTCAAGAGTTGGGACCTTCTCAGATCTAAGGATGTGCTTAATGAGATCGTTGTAGGTTGCACTGAGAGTGAGCAAAAGGCCAAAGACCTTGTCTTGTTCACATCTCTCATTAAGCTCATCCGGATCAGTAGTACTAGGCCTCAGCATCTCAAGCTCTGACCATAAAGCTCAAAACTTTCCCAAGTGTTTGGTAAAATCCATGTCTTTTTGAGCTAAGTTGTTGATAGCTCTCTTTATCTCAAACACCTGGGTGAGGTTTTGAGATGTTTCCATACACCTTTTGGAGTGTATCCCATAGATCCTTGGCCTTCTCACAATAGCTTTAGGCCTCCAAGATCGACGGATCCAGTGAGCTCTGGAGGATATACATCACCAGGTTGTCCTCCTGGGTCCACTTCATTTCATCACAAACCACCACCTCTTTGTCGCCTTCATGAGTAATGAGTTTTGGAGCTTCATTCTCGAGGATGTGACTCCAAAGACCGTTACTTCCCACGACTATCTTCACCACACGAGACCAAAGCAGGTAGTTTTCTCCCTTGAGGGTAACCAGAATGACTGTAGTCTTTGATTCTCCATTTCTGCATCGAAAAGGTGGAGTCTTGAACTTTAGAGAACAAAAGGATCAAACTTTATGTGAACGAACTCAAATGAACCCAGATTCAAGTGAACCTGGCTCTGATACCATGAAATCTTGAGTAGAATCTGAGTAGAATAAGAAAGAAAGAAGAGATCGAGAAGATTTGAGACTAAAGGAAGAGACTTTGAGAGATTTGAATCTAAGAACCCATTTCGGATAAACCGAGAGACTAGAGAGACTAAGAGAAAAGAAATGAGTTGCTTGATTGATAAATACTCTACAATGGGTTACAATATATAGAGGAGAGTTTAGGGCAACAAGGGGATAAGGTTTCAATGGTAAGTAGACTTATCATGTGAAGTCAAGGCTAGTTTAGGCGCCTAATTCGAATACTTGGCCAAGAAGCTTCACACGTGAGATGCCAAAGGTATCTTGACCAGATGCTCTTCCTTTCTTAGCCACATGAGCCATCCTGTCAAAAGCTCTTCCTTATCCGCGAACAAAGCTTGAATCGGGGTGGTAAATGGTAAATGTAACTTCTGGTCGAGTTACATTTACCTCGGGTAACTTTCGACCAACTTCATCCGGGTCGACCATTGTACGGCCTTGTACGGCACCTTGTACAGACTTGTACGGACCATTGTATGGACACCCCAAATAGAAACCTTCTCAATTCCTTTAACCTTCCTCTACTTAGTAAACCCATTTATTCGCATGGCTGAGCACATAGATGGTGTGGATGGTTCTGGCGTGTCTGAGTATGAAGTGTGCTCTTGCATCCATGTACTGACTCCTTGGCTCTTTGAACTTGGCAGGTTTGAGGTGAGGGTGAAGGATCCAGCACTTGTCCTTCATGTGGCCTTTCTTCTTGCAATGATCACACACCCACACCTTCCTATCATCCTGCTTGTAGTATCCCTTGTTAGCTGCTGCTACTTCCACCTTGTGTGCCATGGTGAGCTCTCCCTTTCTTTCAAAAAAACCCACTGACCCTTGTTCCCTCTGGATTTGAGTACACACTTCATCCAAGGATGGTATATTCCCAGCTGTGAGTATGTGTTTAATCAAATCATTGTAGCAAGGGCTAGGGGTCAGGAGCAGTCCAAACACCTTGTCTTACTCACGCCTTTCATTTAACACCACTGGATCAGTTGAACTCGGTCTGAGCATTTCAAACTCAGCCCATAGTGACCTGAACTTCCCAAAGAACTGATTGAAGTCCATGTTTTCTTTCTTGAGAGAGTTGATGGCTCTCTTCACTTCAAAGACTATGCTAAGGTTGGAGACATTCCCATACACCTTATACAGAGTATCCCATAGTTCTTAGAGGTTTCACAATAGGAGTAAGCCTCTAGGATACTTGGGTCTAGAGAGTTTTGGATGGCTGACAGCACCAGAAAATCTTCTTGAACCCATTTGGTTTCATCAACATCTACAACCTCTCGGCCATCTTCACCTCGTGTTACCAGATTTGGGCTTGAACTTCTGTCACATGTCTCCATAAGACACGACCTCCAAGGGTAGTCTTCACAAGTCTTGACCAGAGAAGATAGTTTAACCCTTTCAAGGTTACTGAAACCAGAACAGCCTTGTTTTGCTCCATCTTGGATGCTATGGACCGTTGGGTAATAGAGTGTTTCTGAAAAGTTTGAGAGTTTGGCGAACTGGAAATGAAAGACTCTCAAGAACAACTTGTATACTCCAGGAATCTGAATGATATACCCAAAGAAACAAGAACCAATAGAAGAACTCGATAAAAACAGAGGAAAAACAAAGAAAAAACAGAGGACCCTTGCTATTATCCAATGGATAATAGTTTAGGTTTTGCTGGAAACTTGAAAGGAGATGAAGAAGAGTGTATTGCGGGAGAATAATAGAGGTTTAGGAGCTTGAGTAGCTCTGATACCATGTAAGTTTAAGAGAGTTAAGAGGAGAACAAGCTGAAGAACAGCAAGAACATGAAGAACACTTGATGAAAGAGAGAGGGGAAAGTATTTTCGAGAGAGAAGAGAGAGAGAGTAAACGAGTAAAGAGGAGGTTTATTTCTCCTTAATTAATTCATACTGCCTACTACATTGTCTTATAGGGAACCAGAGAGAGAGAAGACAGTGACAGGAAGAACTATACAAAATGGAAACAATTAACCTTGCTCAATTCAGAACATGTGCCTCTTCTATTTTAAGATTCAGACTTGGTCAAGTGGCTCCACAACGGTCTCCTCTCCATTCGTGACCAAGGTAGGCGAGTGTAGAGACTTGCCTTGTCTTCTAAGTCAAGTTAGGTCTCCTCTTGAATGCCTTGAGTCCCAAGTCTGTACGGAATGCATTGTTCCACAAGTATCCAATTTCTTCTCTCCTTTGTCTACTCTGATCATTGTAACTTCCTTTCTTATGGTTCTTCATCTCAATAGAGAATGGGTTCTGGTTTGCTTGTATGAACTTGAATCAGAATCAGAGACTAAATGAGACTTAGAGAGATGTAAGAGAATAAGAAATGGATAGACTAAAGAAGGATTGAAACTCAAGAACAACAAGTTTTATTTCTGGAAGTGGAGAGGGGTTTTCCCCCTTACTCCCTTAAAGTTTACAATTGATAGAGATGAGTTTATATTGAGAGAGATGGGGATCTACACGATTTAAAACCCTAAGGAGACTAAGCATGTGGAGTCAAAGGTATTTAGGCGCCTGTCCAAAGCTTGCTTCTTCCTTTTTGGCGAGTGGATAAGAAACCTTATCCATAAACAGCTCTTTTCTTCTTTCCTTCTCCCTTTGGTGAGTGGATAACCTTATCCACACCTCAGCTCTTTCCAGGAAGCTTCCTTGGTCGAATATACCAAGGCATCTTCCTTTACTCCCCTAAACCTTCTCTTTATACCCAATTCTTGATCTTGCTATCCAACCCTAAACCTTCCTTGCCTCACAAGTCTTGAAGCTTCCTTGATAAACACGTCTTGGTCATTTTAGGGTCCCATGTTGATCCATAACTTGCCCAAGACTTAAAAACATCTTCTAAGATCAAATAGTCAAGTCTTAATGTTTCTGGGTCGAGTCTGGTCCGTATGGTCCGTACAGCCTGTACGGCCATCCGTACAACTCACCCAAACAGAGACCATTTGATCCCATCTCTTCCCTAAAGATTCCCAAGGTCTTCCTTAGACTTCTCCTTGATGTTTCATAGCCTCTTGTACACTTAACAGCTTCCCACAGACTTCTCAACACTCCTTGTACAAGATCTCTTCACACCATCTATCTTCTTTCACTCCATCTCATCTCTTACTCGTTCATTGTCATCTCTTCAAGTTAACACTCCCCCTCAAGCTTGACTCTGGTGATACGAAGTAAAGCTTGGAACCTTGAAGAGCTTCCTCATTAAAACCTCACACAAGGAAAACCCTATTGGGATAAAACCTTGATGAGGGAAAAAGAGTCAAGTCCTCAAGGCCTAGGGATTGGCCAGTGGGTCTTTGTGTCTTGGATCATTGTGATGGACACAAAGACCCTGGATCATGGCCCTGACTATGGTGCAAGTATCATTCGAATTTCATTGCACACCACTAAGTCTTCTTGAGCTCCTCTAGCTCAGTCCACACTGATCTTGGTCTCTCCCCCTTTCACCCAACCTTCTGTTGGGTTAAGTACTCGGATTACCCAGATACAACCTCCATTCAGTACCATCTTTATTCTCAGCCTTGGTTTCTTCTTCTTCTTGAATAACCACCAAGGACTCCATCTTCACAGATCATTGAAGCTTCTCAATACTCCCCCTCAAGATTGGGACTGAGTCTCTAGGAAGACCCAGGCTTGGAAAGACAGCTTCAAGATCTTGATCAACACACCAATGCACACTCTCTTCTTGAACTCGCCATCGTGAATGGAATGCTGGTAGATTCCTCAGTCTTCTATTCAACCACCTCACTTCAGAAGCCGCATTGATAGAGTGACCTTCTTATTCACACAGCCAAGAGTGCTCTAAACACCCTCTTGTCTAGACTTGCCAATGTCTAAATCCGGATGGCTCAATCTTCACTTCTTGGTGCAATGGTGAGGAGGAACCAGGTCTTGAACTTAGATCATAAGGTAGCTCACTCAAATCCCCACCTCAAGCTTGAATTGAGTCTACGTTCAAGCTTGAAAGATAGCCTCAATGAGCATCCAAACCAGGAGCACACCACCCCAACAGATGTGCTTAAATCACTGATCCACCTCCATGTCTTCAGCTTCAAGTACCCTCAGGTCACCGGCCTCCTCAAACTTCAGTGATGACCTTGCCTTATGCATCTTCATTTAACCAGGAGCACATCACTCCCAACAGCTGCGCTTAAGTTTATTGGCTTCATGCACAAACATTAACAACTCTCCACTGCTTCAGCAATGGGCATTTCCTTCCTCTTTGTGTCGGATGGATGATGAACAAGAACACTTCCTGTGAACGTGAAACACACTCAAACTCCAGAAAAGATAAGACACACCTGCATTGGGATCAAACCTTGACTAATCATCAAGTTTGATCACCAATGTCACAAGCTTTGCACTTAGACAGTATCTCATTGTCATTAAGATCCATCTAATGCAAGCTTACGATACTCTAAATGCTATCACAAAGCACTTAGGCAACAATTTCCTGCCTTAAACGACCCTTAGACATAAGTATATATGTCTCAACCTTAAGGCAGTCCCAATGACAATAGTATACAACTGTCTTAACCTATTCTATTAATGAATTTAATCCGGATTAGATACACCTATCTATCATCCTAGCAAGACATTCATTTAGAACATAGAGTAAGCATTATTATCATTTCCAAATACCCGACCCAAATGAGTTACTTTAATCAGATTCTATTCATGTATGCAAGCAGATTCAGAGCATGCTATCTAATATCATGTCAAGCAACATTTATAACTTCAGTAAGCACTTTAAACAATCAACCCTTTACATGAATCTCATCTAAACATCCTGGGATAGATTCTAAACTTCATATATAGAAATCCTAAACACATCCTCAGGTCTCAAACACATAACCCAACACATTCAGTTCATAAAGTATCAAGCTTTATACAAGGGACAGTAGGTTTTTACAAACAAGGAACTAGTAGTTCCTTGACCACCTTTGATTCATGGCAAGATTAGGGGCTATTGGTCGCGACTCCAACACCTCCTTCCTCCATGGACCTTCCCTTGGACTCTCCATGCCTAACGACCCCACCTTTCTTCATACTTTGGTCACCACCACCAGTAACAACGTGAAAGCTTTCACCTTTCTTCGTGGTCTTGAATAAGAACATGCCTGGACTTGATTTGATGAAGAGGGTAGCTAATCCAGTCCATAAATTCTGGATCTGAGGCTCTCCTTTCTTCTGGACGGTATGAGAGAGTATGGGTTTGTGTGTGATGAACAAGCCTTTAAGGCAATGATGAACTCGAAATGAAGAAGAGAATGGGTTCTGGTTTGCTTGTATGAACTTGAATTAGAATCAGAGACTAAAGGACACTTAGAGAGATTTAAGAGAATAAGAAAGGGATAGACTACAGAAGGATTCTAACTCAAGAACAACAAGCTTTATTTCTGGAAGTGAGAGGGGTTGTCCCCCTTACTCCCTTAAAATGTACAATTTATAAAGATGAGTTTATATAGAGAGAGATGGGGAGCTACATGATTTAAAACCCTAAGCAGACTAAGCATGTGGAGTCAAAGATATTTAGGCGCCTGGTTTGAATTGCATGGCCAAAATGCTCACATGCTTTGGACAACCTTAAGATCTTTTGATATTTAACCAGAGATGTGATGCGGCCATCAATGACTAAGACTCAACGGATGAGTATATGGAGGACGAGCTGGATTAGCCGGATAGGCATGGGACCAGCGATGGAATGCAGTTGGTACCAGGCAATGGACATGGAAAGGATGAGGTTGGAAATAAGTTTACTGATCATTTTTCTCAACCAAGTGATGGACAAGAAACAGAGAATCAACTGGGAACCAAGGTGGGCTGAGCAGGATCTACAAAAGGTCGAATCAGAACTTCTTCTACGGCCCATGGAGATACTCATGACCCACTTGTCTATTCAATTGAGCCAGTGACAAGAGCTAGGACTAATGCCCTTAGAGAAGCACTCGGTTTGCTGATCAAGTTAGTCCTGTTGAGTTGAGGTGTTCTGATAAGTTAGGATGATAGAGGAGCATTGGGTTAAGAAGTGTAAAGAGAACAGAAAGGATTGGAGAAGTTTGGTGTCGACCATGTCCGTACAGGCCGTACAATCCGTACAGGCCGTACAGGCCGTACAAGCCGTACAGATCATGGTCGACCCAAATACTCGACCAAAGGGTAAAACTTAATCCGGGTAAAACAAAGAGTAACCAGAGAAGCTTACCGCGTTTTACCTTGATCTATCCGGTGAAAAAGAGTCTGGATAAGCCGTGTACAGACTGTAAAGTGATCAGCATCTTGTCAAAGATGCTGATGCTCTTCTTGTGGCTCTCTTTGGTCGAACGTTTGAAAAGAGGCGCGCCTAATGTTTCTGTCCACACATTTTCTCTTCCTTTTGCTTCTGAAAACCCTTGTAGCTCTCCTATATATTTTGACTGTCGAGTATCAATGATAATCAATCAGTTCTCTTCTTTATTTTCTCTCTTAGCCGAAATGGCTCTCCACACAAATTTGTTCTTAATCTCTCTATTCTCTTAGTTTCTCTTTGATTCTGTCTAAACAATCACCTCTACTCTCTTATTCTCTAAAGATTTCATGGCATCAGAGCCAGGTTACTGATAATCTAGGTTTGTTTTCTTCATGTTCTTCAAGTTCAAAGGAAAAGTTCGAACCTTTCTTAAGATCCAAGGAAAGTTTGAAAGTTTGAAGCTTTCCCTCTCGTTTTCAAAGATCTTTCCGGGTTGATTGATCTCAAAGCTTCAACCTTTCTTAGATCTAAACCTCGAGTGTTCTTCAGCTTCATTCAAAGTCTCAAGCTTTTCTAGATCTGGGTACTCAAAAGCAAGATGGAAGGAAGCAAGATGTTGGTGATTCCGGTTACATTGAAGGGGAGTGGAAACTACCTCCTATGGTCAAGGCTGGTGAAAACGGCTGTTGGAAGCAAGGGTTTGTGGAGTCACATCACGGATGGACCTCCTAAACCTGCTGCTGAGAACGAAGAAGGCGAAGGAGTAACTGAGCTTGCTCTAGCTGATGAGAAAAAATGGGTTCAAGAAGATATGACTGTGGTCACCGTGTTGAAAGCTCCCCTTGAGACCTCAATCCTTGAAGCTTACAGCTACTGTGAGACAGCAAAAGACCTATGGGATACTCTCCAAAGGTTTATGATAATAAATCTAATCTGAGCCTTGTGTTTGAAGTGAAAAGGGCTATCAACACACTTGTGCAGGAAGAGGTTGAGTTCACTAAGCACTAGGGAAAGTTCAGGGAGTTATGGTCTGAACTCGAGATGCTGAGGCCGAGCACACAGGATCAAGACATCATCATGGAAAGGAAGGAGCAAGATCAGGTCTTTGGTTTTCTTCTAACCTTGAACCCGATGTACAATGACCTGATCAAGCACATCTTGAGGTCATCTAAGCTGCCATCCTTGGAGGAAGTGTGTGCCCAAATCCAGAAGGAAGAAGGTTCACATGGATTTTTTGGAGGAAGAGGGGACCTATCCTTCGCCAAAAAGGCAGAGGTCACTCAAGCTAACATGAAAATGTACAAGCCTGAGGAAAGGAGATATGGTGAGGATAAAAGGTTTGGAGGCAACTGTGATCATTGCAAGAAGCCGGGTCACAAGAGGAGTCAGTGCTGGATACTTCATCCCCATCTCAAACCAACCAAGTTCATGAAGGAGAGGGAAGGAAGAGCTCACCTTTCCAATGAAGAAAGTGAAGCAGGTCCTTCTGGAAATGGGTCTACTGCTCGTGAAGGTGAAGGGAAGGCTATGGCATCTCAACACAATTCAGTCAAGAACATGGATCAAGAGCCCATAAGGAGGTCCGATATTGATGCTCTCATCAAAGCTCTTAAGGAGAATTGTAACACTCTCGGAAACACCCTTGGTTATACTCATACTGCTTATGAAATGACTAAGACTCTTGATCAGATAAATGCTCTAAGTGAACCATATAGATCATATGCTGCTACTAGTATGTCGACTAAACCTTTAGTTGTTGATTCTGGTGCCTCTCATCACATGATAAGTGACACCAGTATTATAAAGGATATAGAACCTGATTATGGTCATGTTATGATTGCAAATGGTGATAGAGTAGCTATAAAAAGAATTGGAACCCTGAACCTGTTTGATAAAGAATCTAGAGCTTTCTATATGCCTGTGTTTACTTGTAATCTCTTATCGGTAAAGAAATGTACTAATGATCTTCATTGCAATGTTATCTTTAGTCCTAATGATGTGAAGTTTATTGAGAGCAGTAAGTTGATTGGGAAAGGAGTAACCAAGGGAGACCTTTATATGCTGGAAGACCTTACTCCCATTTCCACTTCAAGTTACTCGTTTAGTTCTGTTTCAGCTTCAAATAATGATGCTTTGTAGCATGCTAGATTAGGTCATACCCATGTGAGGGCTCTTAGTTTGATGTTACCCGGTGTCATGGTTAAAGATAATGAGTGGGAAGCATGCATTTTAGGTAAACATAGTAAGATAGTCTTTAAGAAATCAAATACTATCTATGAGAAGTGTTTTGATCTTGTTCATTCTGATGTTTGGACTGCTCCTTTCTTATCTAAAGAGAATTATAAGTATTTTGTGACATTCATTGATGAGAAATCTAAATACACCTGGGTAACACTCATTAAAACTAAAGATAGGGTGCTTGATGCATTTAAAAATTTTCAGACTTATGTTGCTAACGATTATAATGTCAAGAATAAGATTTTCAGATCAGATAATGGTGGGGAATACATGGGTCATGCTTTCAAAGATCATCTTGCTCAAGATGGGATCCTACATCAAACGAGCTGTCCTTACACTCCACAACAAAATGGAGTGGCTGAAAGGAAGAACAGGCATCTAATGGAAGTAGCAAGGTCGATGATGTTTCAAACCAATGTTCCAAAGAGGTTCTGGAGTGATGTTGTAATGACTGCTTGCTATCTTATCAACCGGACACCAACCAGATTCTTAGAGGATCAGTCTCCATTTGAAGTCCTGAACAAGGTCAAGCCCTCGTTGGATCATCTAAGAGTGTTTGGGTGCTTATGCTATGTGCTGGTGCCAGGAGAAATGAGGAACAAGTTGGAACCTAGGAGTACTAAAGCCATGTTCATCGGCCACTCCACTAGTCAAAAGGGATTCAAATGCTTTGATCCCTCAACAAGGAAGCTGTTAGTATCTCAGGATATCAAATTTCTTGAGTCAAGGGGATACTATGAAGAGAAGAGCTGGGAAGATCTTCAGGATCTAGCTCAACCATCTGATAAGGCCGCAAGCCTTAGGATGATCATGGAAGGACTTGGGATTAATCTGACCCAAGATCAGCAAAGGGTACCTGAACCACAAGAAGCTGAAGAACCATCCCACCTTGATCATGAGGGGGGGGGAATGAACCAGGAGATAATGATATAGAGGACGAGAACACTTGAAGTCCTGGAAGTCCTGATCAAGGTGTGATGGAACATGGGGAAGCAAATGAGGTACCTGGACCAGAAGGCCAAGATGAGCATGAGGAAGTAGTTGAGGAAGTTCAAGCTCCATTAAGGAGAAGCACTAGAGTGAGAAGACATCCATCTAATTGGGTGAATACTAGGGTCTACTATAATGCTCAAGCTGTTGCTCACCCTAGTCAAGCTGTCTGCTCCTTTGCCGAGTTTCCTAAGGAGCATTGTGCGTTCATTATTAGTTTGGATGAAAGTCAGGTTCCACGGTCTTATGAGGAAGCTATGGAGGATAAAGAATGGAAGAAGTCAGTAAGTGATGAAGCATGTGCTATGATCAAGAATGAGACTTGGTATGAGAGTGAGCTGCCAAAAGGGAAGAAGGCTGTTAACAGTAGATGGATCTTCACCATCAAGTACCTACCAAATGGGAAGATAGAAAGGAAGAAGACCAGACTTGTTGCAAGAGGTTTCACCCAAACCTATGGAGATGACAATGTTGACACCTTTGCTCTTGTGGCAAAGCTCCATACTATTCAAATTGTCCTCTCCATTGCAACCAACTTGGGGTGGAACCTATGGCAAATAGATGTGAAGAATGCCTTCTTGCAAGGTGAATTGGAAGAAGAGGTGTATATGTACCCCCCCCCCTCCGGGCCTTGAGAGTCTAGTAAAACCAGGAAATGTTTTGAGGCTAAAGAAGGCTATCTATGGGTTGAAGCAGTCTCCAAAAGCCTGGTATCACAAGTTAAGCATTACCCTGAATGGCCGTGGCTTCATCAAATCCGAGCTTGATCACACCGTATTCACTCTTGCTTCTACATCAGGTATCATTCTCCTGCTAGTCTATGTTGATGATATCATGGTACCTGGGAATGACAAGGAAGGTATTAAGGATACTAAGGATTATCTCAAATCTGTTTTTGAAATTAAAGACTTGGGGGAAATGAAATACTTTCTTGGAATTGAGATTTGTAGATCCAAGGAAGGGTTGTTCATGTCCCAAAGGAAGTATACCCTTGATCTTTTGAAAGATGCAGGTAAAATTGGAGGGAAGACAGCAAGGATGCCAATGGAGGATGGGTATAAGGTTCCTCTTGAGGGGGAGATAGAGGATAGCAAACCATTTCATGATGCCAAACTTTACAGCAAGCTAGTGGGTAAGCTAATATACTTAACTATCACACGTCCTGATATCTGCTTTGCTGTGAACCAGGTAAGCCAACACATGAAAATCCCAAAGAAGCACCACTGGAACATGGTGGAACGGATCCTGAGCTATCTGAATGGTTCACCTGGCCAAGGAGTATGGATGGGATGCAACAACAACACTGAAGTGGTTGGTTACTGTGATGCGGATTGGGCTGGTGATAGAGCAGATAGAAAGTCCACTACTGGCTACTGCACATTCATTGGAGGGAACCTAGTTACATGGAAGACCAAGAAGCAGAAGGTGGTGTCCTGCTCTAGTGCTGAAGCCGAGCATAGAGCAATGCTGAAGTTGACAAATGAGCTTGTCTGGATTAAAGGCATCTTGAAGCACCTTGGTATTGAGCAGTCCACTCCAATGACAATGCATTGTGACAACCAAGTAGCCATCCACATAGCCACTAACTCAGTATTCCACGAGAGGACCAAGCACATTGAGGTTGATTGCCACAAAGTGAGGCAGATGATTGGGTTAGGAGTGATCTAACCTTGCTATACTAGGAGTGAGGACCAGCTAACCGATGTGTTCACTAAGGCAGCTAGACAAAAGACAATGGAGTCCATCCATGGCTGGTTGGGACTCATTGATCTTACCCAACTCAGCTAATCCCCTGCTATGGGGTCTCTACTCTTTTTCCCTCATAAAGTTTTTATACCAAAAGGGTTTTCCTTGATGAGGTTTTTAATGAGGAAGACCTCATAGCCTTCCAAGCTCGACTTGTTCCACATGGTCAAGCTTGAGGGGGGAGTTTCGAGTTGAGGTGTTCTGATAAGTTAGGATGACAGAGGAGCATTGGGTTAAGAAGTGTAAAGAGAAGAGAAAAGATTGGAGAAGTTTAGTGTCGACCATGTCCGTACAGGCCGTACAATCAGTATAGGCCGTACAGGCTGTACAGGCCGTACAATCCGTACAGGCCATACAGGCCGTACAGATCATGGTCGACCCAAATACTCGACCAAAGGGTAAAACTTGATCCGGGTAAAACAAAGAGTAACCAGAGAAGCTTACCGCGTCTTACCTTGATCTATCCGGTGAAAAGGAGTCTGGATAAGGGGTGTACAGGCTGTAAACTGATCAGCATCTTGTCAAAGATGCTGATGCTCTTCTTGTGGTTCTCTTTGGTCGAACGTTTGAAAATAGGCGCGCCTAATGTTTCTGTCAACATATTTGCTCTTCCTTTTGCTTCTTAAAACCGTTGTAGCTCTCCTATATATTTCGACTGTCGAGTATCAATGATAATCAATCAGTTCTCTTCTATATTTTCTCTCTTAGCCGAAATGGCTCTCCACAAAAATTTGTTCTTAATCTCTCTATTCTCTTAGTTTCTGTCTAAACAATCACGTCTACTCTCTTATTCTCTAAAGATTTCAAGTCCAAGAGGAAGATAGACATCAGCAAGAAGATAAGAAGGACTTAAAGATTATCCACAATCTTTCAGTTTGCTATTATCTGGACGAATAAAGAAGTAGGAGTTATCCTAATGGTTTTGGTTTTCGAATAAAGGGATTGGGAGTTATCCTAGTTCCAATGGGTTTTGGTTTTCGATTTAAAAAGGAATTGGGAGTTATCCTAGTTCAAATGGGTTTTTGTTTTGGTTTTATCCTTATCTAAATCGACTTAGGGTTTTAGTGTCGGTTATGTTCGAGTATAAATACTCATGTTGTGCAATTACACAACACACACTTTTATTCTATAAACTTTGCTTATGCAAATTCAAGTCTCTTCGAGCAATCTCGACCTTAGTTCATCCTTAAGCTTTCATCTATACCAGGAAGGATACCCTTTTGATTACGTGAACGTCCATCAGGCATCAACAAAGCAATTTGACACTTGTAGATCACCGTTGCAGCAACACAAGGGAATACTTACAATCCTTGCGTGAAGAATCGATCGACCATTCAATCGTTAGTAACCTTGAATCCACCCTTCACCATCAACTTCACGAGTTCTAAACCACAATTGGAGCTCTCCCCATCATCTTTAAGTGATCCGGACATTAACAACCTCACTAAGCCCGTATCAAGAGGTATCATAGCCACTTGAATGGGGTTTAGGGCTGTGTTGCATGCTCATCACATCCATCATCCATTTACTTCTTTTCTTTCTATATCTTGTAATACTCAGATCGGGACTTTTGTTCTTGCCACTTTTTTTTTAAAAAAAAGAAGAAGAAACATAACAAACAAAGAAAAAAAGAAAAGGAAAACAATACAAAGAGTAAAGAGACCGAGGAGAAATCCGGTCGACCGAGGAGAAATTCGGTCGACCGAGGAGAAATCCTGTCACAATTGGTTAAAGCGGTCTGACGACAAAAAAATCTTGCACCTTTTTATCTTGTTCACGTAGGAATTGGATTTCTAGATCTTAGGTGGTTGGAACCTAGCTCACTGCTAAACCTATAGAACTCAAATTGCTTGAGGAGTCACCCAAAACACCAAGAGAGACACCCGTGAGGTCGAGAGTCTTTTATTTGTACTTACTTGTGCTATTTGTTTTCTAAAATTTTATAGGAAGCCATGGCGGATGGACGAGAGAAAGGGCAAGCTGATGCCCCAGAAATGGCCACTTTGAACATCAACCCACTCTAACTGGAGGCTACAATTGCTAAAACACAGCAAGGCTGTCTAGGCAGGTTGAACTAGTTTATGCTAACATTATTCCTCAAGATGTTTTGCAGGCGGCATATCTTGCTGCTAGAGGAGAACGAGTCGGAGATGCTGGGGCCGGTGCTGAGGGTGCTGGAGTGGTTAGACCATCTATAAGGGCCCGTAGGGCCATGCGTAGGGCTGATGACCTTCTAAACGATACATGCGATGAAGAAGGGCGACCTGACAGAAACAACTATAGGCGCCATCAACTTGAAGAAAACACAGGGAGTCTCAAGTTGAGAATACCTCCTTTCCATGGCAAGATGGATCCAGATGCTTATCTTGAATGGGAGAAGAAGGTGTACTATGTTTTCAAGTGCCAAAACTAGACGGATGAACATAAAGTTAAAATCGTTGCTACTGAATTTGAAGGTTATGCCATTAACTGGTGGGAGAAATTAACTAACTCTAGAAGGCGACATGACCAGGATCCAGTCTCTTCCTGGCATGAGATGAAGGAAGATATGCGCAAGAGGTTCGTGCCTACCCACTATGGTCGAGAGATTCATCAAAAACTCAGGAGACTAACACAAGGATATAAGAGTGTAGCATAATACCATCAAGAGATGGACAACCTAATGATCAAAGATAATGTTGTCGAATCTGATGAAGCTACTATGGCTCAATTTCAAGGAGGAATGAACCGGGACATTCAAGACCGACTAGAGATGCAAGATTTTGAGAGCATAGAAGAAATGTTCCACGAGGCTTCTCTCATTGAGCAACAAAACAAAGGAAAAGGTCTCACCCGAAATCAGTTTGGGTCTTCAAAACCTACTTATGCAAGGGATGAATGAACACTCAATAAGCCTAGGGAGAAGGGAATTAGCACTTCACAAGCCAAGGAAGAAAAACTCAAAGGGCCAGCAACGACAAATAAAGCTCGGAACATCAAATGCTACAAGTGTCAAGGCTTTGGTCACTATGCCAACGAATGAACCAACAAAAAGAACATTCTGGTCTTGGCCAGTGGTGAGTTGGTGTCCGAAGATGAGGGACACTCTGATGGAGTAGAAGAGGATGTTGTGGACTACCCGGTCAATGGAGAGTTGTTAGTCACTCGACGAGCCTTGAGTACATAATCAAAGGCCGAAGAACAAGAAAGGCAGCAGAGAGAAAACTTTTTTCACACTCGTTGTCTCATTCAAGACAAAGTATGCAGCCTCATAAGTGATGGAGGGAGCTGTACCAACGCGGACAGTGAGGTGTTGGTCGATAAACTAGGGCTTCAAACTCAACCCCATCCTAAACCTTACCTCTTACAATGGTTTAGTGAAGAAGGAGAACTGCATGTAACTCAGAAGGTTCAGGTCCCATTCACCATTGGGCGATACAAGGATGTGGTCGAATGTGATGTAATCCTATGGAGTCAAGTCACATACTTCTTGGCTGGCCTTGGCAATACGACAAAAGGGCAGTCCATGATGGGTTTACTAACCGACATACCTTCCTGCACGAAGAAAAGAAAATCATATTGGTTCCCTTATCACCTGAAGAGGTACACAAAGATCAGATACTACTTAGGCAACGAAGGGAAGCAGCAAGAGCAGCTGGAGCCGAAGCAACCATCAAGGGAGTTGAGGTAAAAGGTTTAAGTCTCATGGCTCAACCATCGGATATTAAGAAAGTTATCTTCGACTGAAGGTCAATGATCCTCCCCATCTTTAGGGAATTACTGACTTCATCGTCTAACATTACTCCGGCCATTCCGAGAGAGATTGAGATTCTATTGCAGGAGTATCTGGGCGTCTTTCCAGAAGATAGTTCCATTGGGTTGCCACCAATAAGAGGTATAAAACATTAGATAGACTTTTTACCTGGAGCATCAATACCCAACCGTCCAGCATATAGGACAAATCCGGAGGAGACCAAGGAACTCCAAAGGAAAGTCAATGATTTGTTGGAAAAGGGCCATATACGAGAAACCATGATCCCTTGTGCTGTGCCAGTACTACTTGTCCCTAAGAAAGATGGTACTTGGCGTATGTGTGTAGACTGTTAGGTAATCAACAACATCACTGTGAAGTATAGGCATCCAATACCTCGACTAGATGATATGCTCGATAAACATCATGGTTCAACCATCTTGTCCAAAATCGATCTAAATAGTGGATATCATTAGATCAGAATGAAAGAAGGAGATGAGTGGAAGACAACCTTCAAGACCAAGCATGGAGTGTATGAATGGCTAGTGATGCCTTTAGGCCTCACCAATGCCCCTAGTACTTTTATGAGGCTAATGAACCATGTATTTCGGTCCTACATTGGAAAGTTTGTGGTCGTATACTGATGATATCCTCATCTATAGTAGGTCACTGGAAAACCATCTGAGCCACTTGAGAGAGATTTTAGATGTGCTCAGGAAGGAGACATTGTACGCCAACTACAAGAAGTGTTCTTTGGAACAGATAGCATAGTCTTTTGGGCTTTATAGTTGTGCAAGTGGACGAAGAGAAGGTCCGAGCTATTAAAGAATGGCCAATTCCAAAGACACTGGGTGAAGTGAGGAGTTTCCATGGCCTTGCAGGATTCTATAGGCGCTTTGTTAAAGACTTCAGCTCTATAGCAGCTCCCTTAACTGAAATCATCAAGAAAAGTGTTGGCTTTACTTGGGGACCAGAACAAGATCATGCGTCCAGACTACTCAAGAAAAAGTTAACCAATGCTCCATTGTTGGTCATACCTAACTTCCTTAAAACATTTGAAATAGAATGTGATGCCTCTGGGATAGGTATTGGAGCTGTACTTATGCAAGAGAAAACGCCAACCGCCTACTTAAGGGAGAAACTAGGGGGAGCTACTCTCAACTATCCAACTTATGACAAGGAGTTTTATGCCTTGGTTAGGGCCTTCGAAACATGGCAGCACTATTTGTGGCCAAAGGAGTTTGTAATTCATACGGACCATCAATCTCTCAAGCACCTGAAGGGGCAACATAGGTTGAATAAGAGACATGCTCGGTGGGTGGAATTTATTGAAACCTTTCCATATGTTATTCAGTTCAAACAAGGCAAAGAGAATGTTGTGGCCGATGCCCTTTCAAGACGGTACACCTTGCTATCATCAATGGAATCCCAACTACTTGGGTTCGAACAAATTATGTCCTACTATAATCAGGATCAGGACTTCCATGAAACATATCATATATCAAGAAAACAAGTTGTTGATAGGTTCTACCAAACGGATGGGTTCCTCTTTTACAACAATCATTTGTGTGTTCCTGCTTGTTCCTTGAGGGAACTATTTGTTCGGGAGGCACATGGAGGAGGCTTCATGGGTCTCTTTGTAGTTTCCAAAACATTGAGGTCATTACAACAAAACTTCTATTGGCCACTCATGAAGTCTTATGTGGAACGAGTGTGTGGTCGATGTGTGGTGTGCAAGCAGGCCAAGTCCAAAGTCTAACCCAAAGGTTTGTATACTCCTCTACCTATTCCTACTGCACCATGAGTTGATATCTCTATGGATTTTGTTATAGGGTTGCCTAGAACTAGGAAGGGTCGGGATAGTATCTTTGTATTGGTCGATATGTTCTATAAGATGGCTCACTTTGTGCCTTGCCATAAGACTGATGATGCTATAGTAGTAGCCGAGTTATTCTTTAGAGAAGTTGTTAGATTGCATGGGTTGCCTAGGACCATTGTTTCTGATAGGGATTCTAAATTTCTTAGTCATTTCTTGAGAACTCTATGGGCTAAGTTAGGCACCAAATTGCTGTTTTCTACTACTTGTAATCCACAAACGGATGAACAAACTGAAGTAGTCAATAGAACCTTGTCTACTTTACTTCGTGTTTTAGTGAAACGGAACATCAAAACTTGGGAGGATTATTTGCCGCATGTAGGATTTGCATATAAACATTATGTGCATTCAGCTACAAAAATGACTCTTTTCCAAGTTGTGTATGGTTTCAACCCATTGTCTCCTTTAGATTTGTGTGCCTTACCATTGAAAGAGCAGACTTATCTTGATGGCCAGGGCAAGGCCGAGTTTGCTGTGTCCTTACATGAGCAGGTTCGAAAGAATATTGAAGACATGACCAAGGTCTATGCTCGAAAAGCAAACAAAGGAAGGAAGGAGCTTATTTTGTCACCGGGTGACTTGGTTTGGATTCACCTTCGAAAGGAGAGGTTTCCAGCTGAACGAAGATCCAAGCTGTTTGCTCGCAAGGATGGTCCCTTTACCGTCCTCGAAAGGATCAATTACAATGCCTATAAGATTGATCTAAAAGGTAAGTACTCCATAAGCAGTGCCTTCAATGTATCTGATCTTGAACGTTTTGTGGCAGATGACTTGGATTTGAGGTCAAATCCTCCCCCACGAATTATATCTCTCTCTCTCTTGTTCTTGAGAAAAATCTCTCCTGTTCTTCATCAACTCTTACGGTATCAGAGCCTTTAGCTCTTGAGAACCTAATACATTTCCGCAAACACTCTGTGGTTACCTTCCTCTTTAGATTCATCCAGTTATTCTCTTAAATCTCTCTGGAAAATTAATCTGTGTTCTTGAGTGTTCTTGAATTTTTCTTCAAAGATTCTTAGTTGTGCTCAATCTGTTCTGTCTCTGTTTCTATTTCTTGAGAGTTTATCTTGACTCTAGACTTGAGTTCTCTCAGATTCAGAGTTTATTTCTCTCAAATCCAGCCTTGAATCCTTCTTGGTGCCAGCTTGTGAGTGATGGAGCAGTACAGAGCAGTTCACATTCCAGTCACACTCAAGGGACCAGGAAACTACATTACCTGGTCTAGAATGACCAGGACAGCCCTTGGAGGAAGAGGCCTTTGGAAGCATGTTACTTCAAGTTCAGCTCCAAAGAAAATCATCCCGGGGGAAGATGGCAAGGAGATTGTAGTGGTAGATGAAGGCAAATGGAGTCAGGAAGATCTCATGGTGCTGTCTATCTTGCAAAGCTCTCTTGATGGTTCTCTTATGGACACTTACTCACACTGTGAAACCCAAAATAGTTGTGGGATACCATGCAAAGGGTGTATGGCAACACTTCAAATCTCACCAGAATCTTTGAAGTGAAGAGAGCCATCAACAACTTGCAGCAAGAAGCAAGGGACTTCACCAAGCACCTTGGGAAGTATAGTCAGCTATGGTCTGAGCTGGAGATTCTAAGGCCAAACACTAATGATCCTGAGACACTTGAAGCTAGGCATGAGCAAGATAAGATCTTTGGACTGCTTCTCGCACTCAGCCCAAGCTTCACTGATGTGGTCAGGCACATATTAAGAGAAAAGGAGCTTCCAAGCTATGATTAAGTATGTGCTCAGCTTAAAAAGGAGATAGGATCAGATGGACTCTTTGGTGGTGGAAAAGGGGAGCTGTCTATGGCACACAAGGCTGAGAAGGTGGAAAGTGCGTCAGCCAACAAAGCTTACTTCAAAACAAGGGGAGGAGGGGACAAGACAGTGACTTGTAAACATTGCAGAAAGCAAGGAAACTCCAAAACCAACTGCTGGATCCTCCATCCTCATATCAGGCCAGCCTCAGCCAACAAGTACAGCCAGGCCAGAGTTCAAGAGCATCCAACACCAAGTTCCATGCGCAAGGGAGATGATGGGAGATCTTTGATCTCTACCACTATCACTAGTGGCTCCACCTCCCACGCCATGTCTTAGCCATCTCATGAGGATGCATACATCCGCAAGTCAGACATTGAGCCTTAATCAAAGCTCTCAATGCAAATTCTGGTAACCAAGGTATTAATTCTTTAAATTCTATTAACAGTGCATCTCACACTGCTAGGCCATTGATCATTGATTCAGGAGCGTCTCATCATATGATTAGGGATGCTAGTTTATTAGTGATGTTAAACCTGCTCTAGGAAGTGTTGTGATTGCAAATGGTGATAGAGTTCCAATAGAAGGAGTAGGATATCTGAAACTGTTTGATAAAGAATCTCAAGCCTTTATATGCCTACTTTTGCTTTTAACCTTTTATCTGTGAAGACATCAACTAATGATCTAAATTGCAATGTTATTTTCAGTCCTAATGATGTGTGCTTTCAGGATATTAAGACCAGTAAGATGCTGGGAAAAGGTGTGAACAAGGGAGAGCTGTATTTCCTTGAAGATACCAAACTTAGATCATAATCTACTTATGCTTTTAATTCTGCTACTGTTTTAGCTAATGATGTGTTATGGCATGCTAGATTAGGCCACCCTCATTCTCATGCTTTAAAATTGATGTTACCTAATCTATCTTTGCAAAATGAAACTTGTGAAGCCTGTATTCTTGGTAAACATCATAAATCTGTTTTCCCTTCATCTATGACTATTTATGAAAATTGTTTTGATCTAGTTCACTCTGATGTTTGGACTGCACCTTGTGATTCTAGAGAAAACTATAAATATTTTGTGACATTCATAGATGAGAAATCAAAATATACTTGGCTCACTCTGATTCAGAATAAAGATAGAGTTTTACAAGCTTTTATTAACGTCCTAAACTATGTAACTAACCATTTCAATTCTAAGATCAAAATTTCTAGGTCTGATAATGGGGGAGAATACACTAGCAAAGCCTTCAAACAAAACTTAGCAAATCATGGAATTATTCACCAAACAAGCTGCCCATACACACCACAACAAAATGGAGTGGCTGAGAGGAAAAATCGCCACCTTATGGAGGTTGCAAGGAGCATGATGTTTCATACCAATGTCCCAAAGAGATTTTGGGGAGATGATGTGGTTTCTGCATGTTACCTTATCAACAGAATCCCAACCAAAGTCCTCAAAGACGTCTCCCCATTTAAGGTATTAAACAAAACTAAACATCCCATTGATCACTTGTGTGTGTTTGTGTGTGTGTGTTAAGTCTTGGTACCATGTGAACAAAGGAACAAGCTTGATCACAAGAGTGTCAAAGCTATGTTCATGGGGTACTCTCACATGCAGAAAGAGTAAAGTGCTATGTACCAGACTCAAGAAGGGTGATGGTCTCAAGGGATGTGAATTTTGTTGAATCAAAGGGGTACTGTTATGAGAAGAGCTGGGAAAACGTTAGAGATCTCTCACATGGACCCTCTGATAGGGCAAACAACCTGAGAACCATTTGGAGAACTTGGGGATCAGCCAGCCTAAGAGCAGTGTGGCGCCAACAGAATCTCCATCCCCACCAGCTGCTGAGAGCATCAAGAAGCAGCACCAGTTGTTGAGATAGTCCATCCTGATCCTGAGGGGGGGGGGGCAGTTAGCATGAATCAACACCAAAAGATGATTCATCATCAGCACATGATCAAGATGGAGCAGAATCTGGCCACTCTAGTGAAGATCAGTATAATGGTGATCAAGGACAAGAAGAAGCAGTGGTAGAAGAACAGATTCAGCCATTGAGAAGGAGTACCAGAGTGAGGAAAGATCCATCAAATTGGATGAAGACCAGAGTATACTTCAACAGCAATGCAGTGGCTCATCCTATCCAAGCAGCCTGCTCCTTTGCTAGCTATCCTCAAAAGCACGTAGCTTTCATCACCAATCTGGATCAAGGATATGTTCCAAAAACTTATGAGGAAGCTATGGCTCATGAAGAATGGAGAGAGTCTGTTGGAGATGAAATCAATGCCATGATCAAGAATGATACTTGGTATGAAACTGAGCTACCCAAAGGAAAGAAAGCAATGACAAGTCGTCTACTTTACACCATCAAGTATTTGGCTAATGGAAAGCCAGAGAGGAGGAAGACAAGACTAGTTGCAAGAGGATACACCCAAGTCTATGGAGAAGATTACCTAGATACCTTTGTACCGGTAGCTAAGCTCCACACCAAAAGGATTATTCTCTCATTGGCAGTGAACGTGGATTGGAATTTGTGGCAGATGGATGTCAAGAATGCATTTTTCAAGGAGAGCTGGAGGATGAGGTCTACATGAGACCATCACCTTGTATGGAGGACATGGTCAGACCAGAACATGTTTTCAGATTGAAGAAAGAAATCTATGGATTAAAACAGTCCCCAAGAGCTTGGCACCAAAAACTGAGTACAACTCTCACTGGAAGAGGATTTGTAAAATCAGAAGCTGATCATACCCTCTTCACCCTCACAAGCAAGCAAGGAATTGTAATGATTCTGATCTATGTGGATGATATTATAATCACAGGAAGTGATAAGGAAGGTATCATCTCTACTAAAGCTTTTCTTAAGTCTACATTTGATATTAAAGATATGGGTGAGCTCAAGTACTTTCTAGGGATTGAGATATGCCACTCTAAAGAGGAGCTGTTCTTATCTCAAAGAAAGTACACACTTCATCTTTTAAATGAGGCGGGAAATCTTGAAGCAAGAGTATCTAAGACACCACTTGAAGAAGGTTACAAAGTCTTGTGTGAGGGGGGGGGGTTTGAGGATACTCCATTTGGCGACTTCAAGTTTTATAGAAGAATGGTTGGGAAGCTGATCTACCTCACCATTACAAGACCAGACATCTTCTTTGAAGTGAATCAAGTCAGCCAGTATATGCAAGCACCCAAGGTTCATCATTAGAATATGGTGGAGAGGATCATGAGGTATCTAAGGGAGGCTCCTGGTCAAGGTGTTTGGATGGGCTGCAACAAGAGCACAAAGATTGTGGGATACTGTGATCCAGATTGGGCTGGTGATAAAGTGGACATGAGGTCTACTACAGGCTATTGTACCTTCATAGGAGGCAATCTGGTTACTTGGAAGAGCAAGAAGCAAAAGGTGGTATCATGTTCAAGTCCTGAGGCAGAGTATAGAGCAATGAGGAAGCTTACAAGTGAACTCATTTGGATCAGGAACCTGCTGAGAGACTTGGACATGGAGACAACATCACCAATCACAATGCATTGTGATAATCAGGCAGCTATCCATATAGCCTCAAACTCTGTGTTTCATGAAAGGACAAAGCACATTGAGGTGGATTGTCACAAAGTGAGACAAGCTGTGGAGCAACAAATCATATATTACCTTGCTACACAAGGAGTGAAGATCAACTAGCAGATATGTTCACCAAGGGGACAATCACTAAAGTTTGTGAGTCCATCCATCCGAGGTTGGGACTCATAGACTTGTCAAGATCATGATCCTCTTAGCCATGAAGCATCTACTCTTTTTCCTTTGTGTGTTTTATCCCATTGGGTTTTGCACACAAAGGTTTTAATGAGGGATGTCTTCAGGGAATCCAACTTTAACCATGCTGTATGGCTAAGCTTGAGGGGGAGCATTGACAAAGGATATGAAAGATATAAGAAGAAGAGAGGAGCTGGAGAAGAAGCAGATCCGAGCTTACTTGAGAAACAAGCTTATCCGTACAACTCCTTGTCCCACAAGTCACCAATACCTAACCTAACTTGCCTTGGGAGCCAAGTGATGTTTAAAATCGACAAAAGGCAACCAGAACAAGGACAGGACCATTGGAGATATTTCGGAAGTCAAGAATGAATATAAAAAGCATAGTCACATGTTCCAGATCTGATCCTACCATTTTGGACATGTCACTATCATGCCTGGAGAAGAAAAGACTTGTTTACTCATTTCCATTAGTTTATTCATTCTGTACTTAGGCTATATATTATTTTATTGTTTAAGGAGTGAGGCAACTTGCCTACCTCTTTGTCTTTAAATACATGTATCTTGTTACACATTCAGATCAGGGGAAACAATTCCTTTCTTTACTCTCTCTCTCATTACACTCTCTCCCTCACGAATTATATCTCTCTTTATTTTGTTCTTGAGCAATATATCTCATGTTCTTCATTAACTCTCAACTCAAAGGTTTGCTGACCCGTTTAGAACATCAAGATCCTCTCAACCATGTGCCAATCATGTTCCTTTGAAACTTGCATGTGTTGGCTCACCTAGTTCACATCAAAACATATATTAGGTTGGGTAATTGTAAGGTAAATCAACTTACCAACAAGCTTCCTATAAAGGTTGGGATCATGGAATGGTCTGCTTTCTTCTATCTCCCCCTAACGAGGAACCTTGTACCCATCCTCTAATGTCATCTTGGCTTTATTCTCTTCATACTTACCTGCATCTTTCAAGAGATCAAGTGTATACTTTCTTTGGGACAAAAATAATCCTTCCTTGGATCTACATATCTCAATACCAAGGAAGTATTTCCATATCTTCCAAGTTTTTAATTTCAAACACAGATTTAAGGAAGTCCTTAGTGGATTGTATACCTGTCTTGTCACTTCCTGTGATGACGATATCATCAACATACACAAGAAGGACTACTATACCTGATGTGGTTGAAAGAGTGAATAAGATGTGATCCAGTTCAGACTTCTTGAACCCTTTTCCATTAAGAGTAGTGCTCAACTTGTTGTACCATGCTCTAGGGGATTGTTTTAGACCATAGATTGCCTTCTTGAGCCTTAGCACATTTTCCTTCTTCACTAAGTGTTGACCTGGTGGAGGATGCATATAGACTTTATCTTTAAGTTCTCCTTGGAGGAAGGCATTCTTCACATCCATTTGCCAAAGACCCCACTCAAGATTAACCGCAAGAGACAAGATAATTCTAATAGTGTGAAGCTTTGCAACTGGTGCAAAGGTATCCACATAATCCTCTTCATAGGTTTGGGTAAAGCCTCTTGCAACCAATCTGGTCTTCCTCCTATCAATCTTTCCATTAGCCAAGTCCTTGATAGTGAAGATCCATCTACTGGTAACTGCCTCCTTCCCTTTTGGAAACTCATTCTCATACCAAGTGTCATTCTTGATCATTGCACCTGCCTCAGCACCAACTGATTCCTTCCATTCCTTGTCTTTACCAGCTTCCACATAGGATCTGGGTATGTAACTCTCGTCCAGGCTGACCATAAAGGCACAATGGTCTCTGGATATTGTGTGAACGAGCACACTACTCGAGATGCCTGTTCAAAAGTTTGGGCATTGTAGTATACCCTAGTGTGAACCCAATCAGATGGGGGTCTTCTTATCCTTGAGCTTCTCCTAAACGGTTGTTGCTGATCTACTACACCATCTCCAGACTCTTCCTCCTCTTGATTCCCGGAACTCCTCTCACCTTCTTGAGTGTCACCATCTTGATTATGCGACCGGAACTTCCATTTTCTTCTGGAGAATCAAACTCTTCTTGACCAGAATCAAACTCTTCACTACTGTCTGAGCTTCCACCTTCCTGATCTTCAGTGTTTCCCCCCTCTTGACCAAGGTGGGGAGACTGGTTTGCTACATTTGTCCCTGCTGGACCACTCCCATTCGGGTTCTTGGTCAATCCAACGCCAAGACCTTCCAAGATGATCTTTAGAGTTGCTGCCTTATCTGAGGTAAGGTCCCTCAACTCTTCTTGATTCTTTTCCTCATAGTACCCCCTTTCTTCTATGAACTTTACATCCCTAGACACCAGAAACCTTCTTGCCACATAATCATAACACTTGTATCCCTTTTGAGTAGTGGAGTAGCCTATAAACATTGCCTTTGTACTCTTGGCCTCCAACTTGTTTCTCATCTCCTCTCGAATCAGTACATAGCACAAGCATCCAAAGACCCGCATGTAGTCCACTGATGGCTTGTACTTGTTTAGAACGTCAAAAGGAGCTTGATCGTGCAATACCTTTGTAGGTGTGCGGTTGATCAGATAAAAAGCTGTAGCCACAGCATCATTCCAAAACCTCTTTGGTACATTGGCTTGAAACATTAGGGACCTTGCTACCTCCATGAGATGGCGATTCTTCCTATCAACAACTCCATTTCTCTGAGGAATGTATGGACAACTGGTCTGGTGAAGGATCCCATGTTGAGCTAAGTGCCCTTGAATGCATGACTGGTGTACTCCCCTCCATTATCTGATCTAAAGATTTTAAAGTTAGCATGATAATGGTTAGTCATATGATTGAAAGTTCTTAAATGCATTAAGGACCCTATCTTTTGATGGAATAAGTGTTAACCAGGTGTATTTGGATTTTTCATCGATGAATGTTACAAAATAGTTATGATTATCTCTAGATATGCAAGGTGCAGTCCAAACATCAGAATGAATTAAATCAAAGCACTTCTCATAAACAATAGATGATCTTGGAAAAACAGTCTTACAATGCTTGCCTAAAATGGAAGCTTCACACTCATTATTTTCAAAAACAACACCTGGTAACATCAAGTTCAAATCTCTAACATGAGGACGTCCTAGTCTAGAATGTCACAAAGCATTCTTATTCAAAGTAGAAGAAGCAGAAGTAAAAGAACAACTAAAATCAGAAACAGGAGCAAGCTCTTCAAGCATATATAACTCGCCCTTGGTAACTACTTTTCCAATCAACTTGTGGCTCTCAGTACCTGAAACTCAACATCATTAGGACTGAATATGACCTTGCAATTCAAATCAGTAGTGCACTTCTTAACAGAAAACAAGTTTGAAGTGAATTCAGGCATATAGAAAGCTCTTGAGTTCTTACTAAACAATTTTAGATTTCCTACTCCTCTAATAGGAATGTTGTCACCATTAGCAATCATAACATGACCATTGGCCGGTTCAATATCTTTGATCAAATTGGTGTCACTTATCATGTGATGAGAAGCACCAGAATCTACTATCAATGGTTTAGATGAGCTATTAGCAATGTGACAAGTAATCTTAGGACTAGAACAAGCAAGACTTAGGCGATTCTTTCCATTCTCTATTGTCCTACCAGTTCTAACAGTCCTAACATCATTAACATTTTGTAGCTTACTAGCAATCATTGAAGCACCAAGAGAGTACCCATTAAGGTTAGCAAAGGTGTTACCATTCTCTTAAGCAATTTGATGAGATCCTCAATGTCAGACCTCCTTATGTCGTCTTGATCATTGCTCCTGCTGGTGCTTCCTGTGTAGGCAACCAGGGACTTCCTTCACTTGCTTCCTTCTTATCACCATCGGTTGTCTTCCTTGAACCAGCACCATTTGAGCCCTCCGAGATGTGAGCTCTAGATTCCCTCTCCTTCATGAACTTGGCCGGCTTGAGATGTGGGTGGAGGATCCAGCATTGACTCTTCTTATGGCCATGCTTCTTGCAGTGATCACAGTTCCCATTAAACCTCATATCTTCATACTTGTTGTAAGCCACCTCGTTTGCCATTGGAGCTTCAGTCTGGTCAGTTTGCGCAGCTTGGTTTGCCAAAGTAAGTTCCCCTTTACCTCCAAACATCCCAATAGAATCTTGTTCCTTTTGGATCTGAGCACACACATCTTCTAGAGATGGAAGCTTCTCAGCTCTCAAGATGTTCTTGATGAGACTGTTATAAGCAAGATTCAGGGTGAGAAGGAGTCCAAAGACTTTATCTAGCTTACGCCTCTCATTCAGCTCATCAGGATCAACCGTGCTAGGTCTCAGCATCTCAAGTTCAAACCAAAGTGCCCGGAACCTCCCAAGATGCTTAGTAAACTCCATATCTTCTTGTATCAACCCATTGATTGCCCTCTTCACCTCAAACACCCAGATCAAGTTTGAGATGTTTCTATACACTTTTTTCAGGGTATCCCATAGATCCTTTGCAGTTTCACAGTAGCTATAAGCTTCCATGATAGAGGTCTCAAGGGATCCTTGAAGAATTGTCATCACCATCATATCTTCTTGCTGCCATTTCTCAACTTCACTTGTGGCACTTACAGCTTCACCTTCTTGAGTAATGAGATTAGGAGCCTCGCCGGATGTGATGTGACCCCATAGTCCCTTACTTTTCATAGCAGTATTCACTAGGCGAGACCACAACATATAGTTACTCCCCTTGAGAGTAACTGGAACTTTCATGATAACACTCTCCATCTGCAACCAGCTTAAGCTGGTTAAACCTGGAAATGTCCTTAGACTTAAGAAGGCAATATAAGGATTGAAGCAATCCCCAAGGGCGTGGTGCCACAAGCTAAGCACCACCTTGAATGCAAGAGGCTTTAGAAAATCAGAGGCTGATCACACCTTGTTCACACTCCCCATCCAAAAACGAATTGTGGTCATCTTGGTCTATGTAAACTATATAATCATCACATGCAGTAACCAAGAAGGTATCAAAGAAACCAAGGTATTCCTTAAGTCTGTATTTGATATTAAAGATTTAGGTGAACTCAAGTACTTCCTTGGGATTGAAGTATGTCGCTCTAAAGAGGGGCTCTTCTTGTCCCAAAGGAAGTACACACTTGATCTTTTAACTGAGGTAGGAAACCTTGGATTAAAACAAGCCAAAACACCATTGGAAGAGGGCTACAATGTACTGAGAGAGGGGGAGTGTGAAGACAAGCAGTATGGTAATGTGAAGAATTATTGAAGGATGGTTGGGAAGCTCATCTACTTAACCATCACTAGGCCAGATATATGCTTTGCTGTGAACCAGGTTAGCCAGCATATGCAGGCGCCCAAGGTCCATCATTGGAATATGGTGGAAAGGATAATGAGATACCTGAGGGAGGCACCTGGTCAAGGAGTTTGGATGTATTGCAATGGAAGCACAAAGATTGTAGGTTACTGCGATGCTGATTGGGAAGGAGACAGAACTGATAGGAAATCAACAACTGGATATTGCACCTTCATTGAAGGCAACTTGGTAACTTGGAAGAGCAAGAAGCAGAAGATTGTGTCATGTTACAATGCTGAAGGAGGATATAGGGCAATGAGGAAACTTACCAGTGAGCTGATCTCGATCAGAAACCTTCTAAGGGACTTGGGTATAAAGGCTACAACTCCAATCACTATGCATTATGACAAGCAGGCAACAATTCATATAGCATCCAACAGTGTGTTCCATGAAAGGACTAAGCACATTGAGGTGGATTGCCATAAGGTTACAGAAGAGTTGGAGCAGAAAATCATCTTGCCATGCTACACAAGAAGCGAAGATCAGTTGGCAGACATTTTCACCAAGGAAGCTAGCACCAAGGTCTGTGCAGAAACTAACTCTCTTGTTCTTACTCTGTTTTTCATTGTTCTTCACCCAAATCTTACATAAACTAAACTATTCTCCTCATATTTTCACAATTCTAACATGGTATCAGAGCTTTAAGATCCTAAACTCTTTAGATTCCGCCAAAACCATTCTGTTCTACCAGTTACTTTGTTTTCCAGTTACTCTGTTTTCCAGTTACTCTGTTTTCCAGTTACTCTGTTTTCCATACTCTATTTTCCATACTCTGTTTTCTCTGTTTCACTCTTGTCTACTCTGTTTCTCTTCATTATATTATTAGATAATCTTCATTAGAGCATCTAAGCTTCTCAACTCTCTGGTTATTTAAAGCTCTCATTCTTTTTCTGTTTTTTTTGTTTTTAAAATTTATGTGTTCTTCATCTTTGCCCAATCGACAGTAGCTTTATCCATTGCGTAAAAGAAAGTCTACCATGGAAATAGAAAGTGAAAGTTTGAGAGAATATGGGCATAGAGAGTGAATGAGAGACTAAGGAACAGATTTAGACTAAAGCAGAAGAGACTTGACATGAGAGACTCGAAACATTGAGAGAGACTAGAGAAAGAGACTAAGAGAGACTAAAGATTTCAATAATTTATTAATGAACCAGAGTTACAAATATATAGAGGAAGGGTAAAGCTTTACAACGGAAAGAAGATAAGGATTTGGATAAGCTTATCCACCAAGCATGTGTAGTCAACCGGTCTAGGCGCGCCTATTTCAACTATTGTGGCTGGAGTGCTTCACACGCGAGATTCCTTTAGCATCTTGACCAGATGCTCTTCCCGCCATGAGCCAGTCTGTCCAAACGCGCGCCTTATCCATTCAGTCAAGCTTGATCTGCTTGGTAACTAGTAAGAGTAACTCTTGGTCGAGTTACTCTTACTCGGGTAACTTCTCGTCCAAGGTAATCCTGCTCGCCCAAATGTACGGCTTGTACGGCCTAGTTGTACGGACATGTACGGAAAACTCCAAACCATTTCCTCTCCTCTTAATAAGCCTGCCTCTATAATTTTATAACCTCTGTTCAAAAGGACCATCATTGATCACTGCCTTGTTCCAATGTTTTCCTCCATTAGATTCACTCTTGAAAGCAAAATACATGGATTTTCCTTTCATGACTTCTTGCTCATCTTTCTTTAGCTTGTTGGCATCAGGTTTGATTTTGAGATTAATGAGCTTGGTTCTAATATGGTCTAGCTTCTGCTTTCTTCTATTGCCTCCATATACCAGCCACGTCCTCTCCTTCTTCTTATGCATATCCTTTCTATGATGAACCATTTTCTTCTCTTCCATGAAAAGGTTGTGAGCTTATTGTTCTCTTTGGACAAGAGAACACACCTCCTCTAGGTTTGGAAGCTTGGATTTTCTTATGATATACTTTATAAGCTGTTTGTAAGATGGATTGAGATTCAGGAGAAGACTGAAAACCTTGTCTTGTTCATATCTTTCCCTTATGACCTCTGGATCTAAGGAGAAATGTCTAAGCACATCCAGCTCTGCCCATGAGCTTTGGAACTTGCTAAAATTATGATTGAACTCCACTTCCTCCTGGCTTAGGTTGTTGATAATCCTCTTGACTTCAAACACACGACTCATGTTGGAGAGATTACCATAAACAGTTTGCAGATTCTCCCATAGATCCTTGGCGGTTTCACAGTGTGAGTAAGCCTCCAAAATTGATTTTGAGAGAGAGTTGTGGATGATCCCAAGTGATTTTTGGTCCTCTCTGACCCACTTGTCTTCATCCCTCACACAAATAACCTGACCATCCTCTTGAGTCATCCTCTTTGAAGCTTCAGCCTTCATGATATGGCTATCCCAAAGTCCATGACTTCCCATGGTAACTCTGGCCACTCTTGACCAAAGTAAGTAGTTAGTACCCTCAAGGGTTACTGGAATCAAGCTTCTCCTTTCTGTTGAATAGAGGTTATAAAATGATATAGGAAGGCTTATGAAGAAGAAAGGAAATGGTTTGGTGTTTCCCGTACATGTCCATACAACTAGGCCGTACAGATGGGCGAGTGACTTTACCTTGGACGACAAGTTACCCGGGTA
>CAJHQP010006380.1:0-38705 GCA_905132765.1 Moricandia arvensis | reverse complement strand
ACTCCCAAGACAACAAGCATAGCAGTACACAGAGTGATGGTAAAGTAAAGAACTTAGTTTGTATGTGAAGGAGAGCTTTGGGAAGCAAAGCTATCATCCCTATATGGAGCAGAGTGAGGACGAAAATGGAGACCTTCAGGGATCCATTTGATTGTGGCAATTACTCATGCTCCTGAGAAAGAGAAGAATGAAGAAGGTGCATGAGAAGAGAAAACACACATCACTTTGTGCAGATTGGTGTGAGGAAAGATTTCAGTGTAGCCCAACAAGGTTGTTTACACAAGTTTCCCAAGAAGAAGAGTCCAATAGCATGATGAACGAAGAAGAAGACCAGCCCACCTATCAGATTAAAGAAGAACTAGCAGTCCAATATTCTTATGGAGATGACAAGCCCAATCCTTTTAAGGAATGGAAGTCCATCAAGAATTAAGAGAGGCCATGAGAAGAACAGGCCCAGTACTGATCTAATAAGGAGAAGTAGCCAAACACACAAGCTGGTGACAAGCAGGTGAAGAAAAGTCAACAATAGCTGCTTGCTCATTATACAGCAGCAAAGAAGTCAACATTTGCTGCTAGATATTTTAATGAAACAAGAGGTGGCCTTGTTTTCTTCAGCTGGTTTTAGCTTCTGGCTTTAATGTTTTGATGTAATAACTGACGTGCATTAGCTTTAGGATGAAGTCTTGTACTTTGTATAAATATGTATGTGTTGTTATTAATGAAAACTAAGAAAGCCATTGAGCTTCTTCCCCCTTATGCTCATGTACTTCAGCAGAAATGTTTGGCGTTACAAATCCTTAAATTTTAACAAAACCTTTTCAAGGGAGAGGGTATGATGAGGACATCCAATCAGTAGTTAAACCAGGGGGCAACCAGTTGCACCAACCAACCAGCCAAATGACCAACCAGGATATGTGTTCAGTCAAAACGTCGTATCTCACCAAACTGGAGATAGTTTTACATGAAACCAATTTTCATGTATACTATACTAAACAAGGAGTCTAGCACAACTGGAATCATACCAAAATCTATCCGGAGCAGAAAGTTATGGATTTAACAAACCGGATGTTCTCTAGCCCGTTTAGCTGTGAGTATCAGAGTTTAGAAGATGTTTCAAGCCCAACTAAGAAGCGTTCCAAACAAACCCAACTAAAGGTCTTCAAGATGGATCTCTTATATTTGCAACAAGCCCAGAATGAGGATAAATGGACGTGGAAATCTGAAATTAAGACCCAATCTCCAAAACCTGCCAATCCATTACTACACTTACCGTATTTGGAAGATCCGGGTTTTGCATTAATCCAATCTCAAGAAAGGCGAGCAGGATACCTTCTAAGTCATTCAGAGGAACTCCAAAACATGTTAAGGAGCGCAATAGTACACAGGATCAGGCGAATCCCAATTATACCAGAAGATAAGCTTGGTTCACCCACTTTGACCAAACCAGCACCATTTAAGGAAAGTATCCAAGACCTTTTACTTGGTCAGTTTGGTTCGACCCATAATTATCTATGGAATCCAGGAGATCATCTTAACCATCCAGAATACATAATCCAAAATCTAGGAGAGTCCTATGAGTTCATAGCATGCACCACACCTCATAGGAACAAGAAGATCCTCATTAACCCCAAGTTGCCTTATTTGGAGATTCTTGCAAATCAGCTTCAACAGCTCTATTCTCATTTATTTCTGGACATGATCAGAACCTTAGAAGCAGTCAAGAAGATCCCAAGGAAGCTTTCTTATCCATTAAATCCGTCCATGTTCAAGAAGACTCAAGATTCTTATGTGGAGCCAGAATCCCTTAAAGAGCTCCAAACAACTAGTTTTTCAATTTCTTGCTTAGTTTTTATTTGTGTCATTTTCTAATTGTTTTAGAACGATAGGAACTTTGTCTCAAAGCATTATATAAGCTCCCAGACGTGCATTGTAAAGATTACCCTTAATCATCAAGTTAATAAGAAGTTTTATTCTGTTTTATAAAAGATAGTTTCTTTGCATAAAAGTTGTTCTTTAGTTCCTAAGTTGTGAGAAACATTAGAAGACTATAGAGCTCGTGGTTCATAGATTCTTTGTGAGATGAAAAAGCCTTGAGACACAGATTGAGAGAGTCAATCAGCACCCACGGATTGAGAGAGTCAATCACCATCTATCCACCATCATCTTCCATCCATCCATCATCAAACTTTTATCCATCACTCATTCCATTCCTTTATCCTTTTAGTTTCATTCTTATTTTTGTTATTCATAAACTCATTTTTCTTCCTTTATTTTCAGGTTAGATTGGGCAGAAAGGGATAGCAAGTCAGCCATCATCACCTTCTTCCCATCTGATCTCAATCCTTGCCGATAAGATCGACCCATCAACCATCCAAATCATCGACCCAGCTTCCGTCCCTGTATCACTATCCCTTGCAGTGAACTTAGAATGGGGACTTTGGCAAATGGATGCGAAGAATGCCTTCCTACAAGGAGAGCTTGAAGATGAGGTGTACTTGCATCCTCCTCCTGGTCTTGAGCATTTGGTCAAAGATAGAAACGAGAGCTTGAAGATGAGGTGTACTTGCATCCTCCTCCTGGTCTTGAGCATTTGGTCAAAGATGGAAACGTTCTGAGGTTGAAGAAGGCTATACATTGTCTAAAGCAGTCTCCTGGAGCCTGGTACACCAACCTGAGTACTACTCTCAATGGGAAAGGCTTCAAGAAATCAGAACTTGATCACTTCATCAGGTATGGTTGTTCTTCTTGTGTATGTTGATGATATCATCATCACAGGAAGTGACAAGGTTGGTATTCAATCTACCAAGGTCTTTCTAAAATCAGTATTGGAGATCAAAGACTTAGGGGAAATGAAATACTTCCTTGGTATTGAGATATGTAGATCCAAGGAAGGTTTGTTTTTTTTCCAAAGGAAATATACCCTTGATCTTTTCAAAGATGCAGGTAAGCTTGGAGGGAAGACAGTGAAAACACCCTTAGAAGAGGGTTATAAGTTCCCACGAGAGGGGGGATTGAAGATAGTCAATTGTTTGAAGATGCCAAGCTTTACATAAATCTTTTGGGTAAGCTGATCAATCTAACTATTACACGACCTGATATATGTTTTGCTGTGAACCAGGTGAGTCAACATATGCAAGGACCAAAGGAGCATCATTGGAACATGGTTAGCCGGATCCTGACGTACCTGAATGGCTCACCAGAACAAGGAGTGTGGATGGAATGCAACAAGAGCACTGAAGTAGTAGGATATTGTGATGCTGATTGGGCTGGAGACCGAGCAGATATGAAGTCTACCACAGGCTATTGTACATTCATAGGTGGGAACTTGGTTACTTGGAAAAGCAAGAAGCAGAAGGTGGTTTCATGCTCTAGTTCTGAGGCTGAGTATAGAGCCATGCTGAAGCTGACTAATGAGTTAGTTTGGATCAAGGGGATACTGAAGCACTTGGAGATTGATCAGTCCACGCCAATGACCATGCTGAAAAATAATGTAGAATCTGAGTATAAATGATTAGAAGAGAGATTAAGAGAGACTAGAAGAGATTCGGAGACTAAAGTTTGAGACTTTGTTAAGAACCCATGAAGAACAATGAAGAACAATGAAGAACAATAGAGAGAGTATAGAGACTCGAAATGTTTGCTTAATATTAATCTGAGGCAAGAGTTACAATATATAGAGAAGGAGGATTAGGGTTGAATCCTATCCATAAACGGTCGCAAAAAGGAAAGGAGAATAAGGTGTAGATGTGGTTCCACCAGGAAGAGAGAGCGCGCCTTGGTTTGAATACTTGGCCGAGATTGCAAGATGCCTTTGGCATCTTGACTAGCTCCTTTCTACTTTCCAACCTGATCCAGCAAAGAAGAGCTCTCATCTGGATAAGGTTCGCTTATCCTCAGACCCAGGTAGAAAAGTAGACGGATCACGGTTAACTCCTCGGGGTAACTATTTTTCACCTTTGGTCACCCTTTTTACTTTTGGTCGACCCAAAGTGTACGGACTGTACGGTCACTTGTACGGACAGTTGTACGGACACCCCTAAACCTTCTTCTCTTGATTCCATAGGCCTTCTCTAATATTTGTAACCTCATTCCTCATCTGGTTCAACACTTCCGCTAAGCTTGACCATGTGGAACAAGTCAAGCTTGGAATGTCATGAGATCTTCCTCATTAAAAACCTTGCCTAAGAAAACCATCCTTAGGGATAAAACCTCAGCAAGGAAAAGAGTAAAGACCCCATGATGAGGGGATTAGTTTCGCCTTGTAAGATCAATGAGTCCCAACCTGTGATGGATGGACTCAAGAGTCTTCTACCTTGGAGCTTTAGTGAACACATCTGCCAACTGATCTTCACTCAGGGTGTAACAAGGTAGGATCACCCCTTGGACCATCATCTGCCTCACCTTGTGGCAGTCGACTTCAATATGCTTGGTTCTCTCATGGAATACCGAGTTTGAGGCAATGTGTGTTGCTGCTTGATTGTCACAATGCATGGTCATTGGTGTGGATTGATTGATCTCTAAGTGCTTAAGTATCCCTTTGATCCAGACTAACTCATTAGTTAGCTTCAACATGGCTCTATACTCAGCCTCAGCACTAGAGCATGAAACCACTTTCTGCTTCTTGCTCTTCCAAGTAACCAAGTTCCCACCAATGAATGTGCAATAGCCTGTTGTAGACTTCCTATCTACTCTATCTCCAGCCCAATCCGCATCACAATATCCTACCACCTCAGTGCTCTTGTTGCACCCCATCCACCCTCCTTGATCAGGTGAGCCATTCAAGTACATTAGGATCCGGTTAACCATGCTCCAATGATGCTCTTTTAGTCCTTGCATATGTTGACTCACCTGGTTCACAGCAAAACATATATCAGGACGTGTAATGGTCAAGTAAATTAACTTACCCACAAGTTTTCTATCACGCTTGGCATCTTCAAATGGTTGGCTATCTTCAGTCTCCCCCTCATGTGGAATCTTATACCCATCTTCTAAGGATGTCTTCACACTCTTCCCTACAAGTCTACCTGCATCTTTCAAAAGATCAAGTGTATATTTCCTTTGGGAAAGGAACAAACCTTCTTTGGATCTACATATCTCAATCCCAAGGAAGTATTTCATTTCCCCCAACTCTTTTATCTCAAAAACTGACTTTATAAAGTCCTTGGTTGATTGAATACCAACCTTGTCACTTCCTGTGATGATGAGATCATAAACATACACAAGAAGGACAACAATACCTGATGGAGTGGTCAAGGTGAAGAGGGTATGGTCGAGTTCTGACTTCTTGAAGCCTTCCCCATTGAGAGTAGTGCTTAGGTTGGTGTACCAGGCTCTAGAAGATTGTTTTAGCCCGTATATCGCCTTCTTCAGCCTAAACATGTTTCCCTCTTTAACCAAATTCTCAAGACCAGGAGGTGGTAGCATATACACCTCATCCTCAAGTTCTCCTTGGAGAAAGGCATTCTTCACATCCATTTGCAAAAAACCCCCATTCTAAGTTCACAGCATGGGAGAGAACTATCCGGATAGTATGAAGCTTGGCAACTGGGGCAAAGGTATCAATGTAATTATCTCCATATGTTTGAGTGAAACCTCTTGCCATGAGTCTTGTCTTCTTTCTATAAATCTTCCCATTTGCAAGATACTTTATAGTAAATATCCATCTGCTGGTCACATCCTTCTTCCCTTTTGGTAGTTTACTCTCATACCAAGTATCATTCTTGATCATTGATTCTGCTTCAGGTCCAAATGATTCCTTCAACTCATTGTCTTGCATGGCTTCTTCATAGGATCTTGGTATCTGACTCTCATCCAGACTGATCATAAAAGCACAATGCTCTTCCGGATATGAACAAGTGTGCAAATAGCTTTGGCAGGATGTGCAACTGCTTGTGCATTGTAGTATACCCGGTTGTTGATCCAGTTAGATGGAGGGTTCCTCACCCTAGTACTTCTCCTCAAGGGTTGAGGTAATTCTTGTTGAGCCTCCTCGACCTCTCCTTCTACTTGATTCCCATTTCCAACTTCTCCATCATCTTGATCCACACCTTGATCATGTGTAGAACCTGATTCTTCATCATGATTCTCCTCCATCTCAGGTTCATTTCCCCCCTCATGGTCGAGGTGGGGTTCCTGATCATTATCATTGGCAGTGGGAAGAACTTCTTGTTGTTGTCCTCCTCCACTCCTCGGATCCTGGGATAAGTTAATCCCAAGACTCTCCAATATTATCCTTAGGTTGGCTGCCTTATCAGAAGCCAAATCCTTAAGTTCTGCTTGGTTCTTCTCCTCATAGAACCCTCTTTCCTCTACAAACTTCACATCCCTTGACTCTACCACCCCCCTAGTTGTCGGATCATAACACTTGGCTTCCAACTTGTTCTTTGGCTCTCCTGGTTTGTGAACAAAGCAGAGGCAACCAAAGACCCTGAGATGATCTAAGGCCGGTATATGCTTGTTCAAAACTTCAAAGGGAGATTGATATTCAAGGACCTTAGTTGGTGTTCGGTTGATCAGGTAACAAGCAGTAGCTACAACATCACTCCAAAACCTCTTTGGCACATTAGCTTGGAACATCATGGACCTAGCAACTTCCATAAGGTGCCGGTTCTTCCTTTCAGCAACTCCATTCTGTTGTGGAGTGTAAGGGCAGTTCGTCTGGTGAAGGATGCCATATTGGGATAGATGTTGTTTGAAGGCTTGACTTGTGTACTCCCCACCATTATTTGATCTAAAAAGTTTCAGCTTAGCATTGAATTGGTTAGTCACATACGTTTGAAAATTTCTAAATGCATCAAGCACTCTATCATTAAATGGAATCAAGGTTATCCAGGTGTATTTAGACTTCTCATCTATGAACGTGACAAAATACTTATGGTTCTCCCTAGATAAGCAAGGTGCAGTCCAAACATCCGAGTGTATTAAATCAAAGCAGTGATCATAGATAGTAGAAGACTTTTGAAACACAGTTTTACAAGGCTTGCTTAAGATACAAGCTTCACAATCATTATTCTCAAACACAACACCTGGAACCATTAAGTTTAAGGCTCTAACATGAGGGTGTCCTAATCTAGCATGCCACAAAGCATTCTTATTCAAACCAGAAGCAGAAACAGAAGTAAAGGAACAAATATGATTAGATAAAGAAGTAAGCTCCTAAGGCAAGTAAAGATCCCCTTTAGTAACTCATTTTCCAATCAATCGGCTTGTTTCAATATCCTGAAATTTCACATCATTAGGACTAAAGATGACATTGCATTGAAGATCAATCTCTCTCTTTTTTTTACAAAAAACCCACAAAAAAAAAATAAAAAGAAAAACCAAAAAACAAAAAAAAAAAACACCAAAAAAAAAAAAAAAAAAAAAACAAACAAATTCCTCCTACTCCGTTGTTGTGTGAGAGAGATTGATCTTCAATGCAATGTCATCTTTAGTCCTAATGATGTGAAATTTCGGGATATTGAAACAAGCCGGTTGATTGGAAAAGGAGTTACTAAAGGGTGATCTTTACTTGCTTGAGGAGCTTACTCCTTTATCCGATCATAGTTGTTCCTTTACTTCTGGTTCTGCTTCTGGTTTGAATAAGAATGCTTTGTGGCATGCTAGACTAGGACACCCTCATGTTAGAGCTTTAAACTTAATGGTTCCAGGTGTTGTGTTTGAGAATAATGATTGTGAAGCTTGTATCTTAAGCAAGCCTTGTAAAACTGTGTTTCAAAAGTCTTCTACTATCTATGATCACTGCTTTGATTTAATACACTCGGATGTTTGGACTGCACCTTGCTTATATAGGGAGAACCATAAGTATTTTGTCACGTTCATAGATGAGAAGTCTAAATACACCTTGATAACCTTGATTCCATCTAAGGATAAAGTGCTTGATGCATTTAGAAATTTTCAAACGTATGTGACTAACCAATTCAATGCTAAGCTGAAACTTTTTAGATCAAATAATGGTGTGGAGTACACAAGTCAAGCATTCAAGCAACATCTATCCCAACATGGCATCCTTCACCAGACGAGCTGCCCTTACACTCCACAACAGAATGGAGTTGCTGAAGGGAAGAACCGGCACCTTATGGAAGTTGTTAGGTCCATGATGTTCCAAGCTAATGTGCCAAAGAGGTTTTAGAGTGTTAATGTGGCTACTGCTTGTTACCTGATCAACCGAAGACCAACTAAGGTCCTTGAAGATCAATCTCCCTTTGAAGTTCTGAACAAGCATAGCCGGCCTTAGATCATCTCAGGCTCTTTGGTTGCCTCTGCTTTGTTCACAAACCAGAAGTGCTAAAGAACAAGTTGGAAGCCAAGAGCACAAAAGGGATATTTATTGGGTACTCACCAACTCAGAAGGGATTCAAGTGTTATGATCCGGCAACTAGGAGGGTGGTAGTGTCAAGGGATGTGAAGTTTGTAGAGGAAACAGGGTTCTATGAGGAGAAGAACCAAGCATAACTTAAAGATTTGGCTTCTGATAGGCAGCCAACCTAAGGATAATATTGGAGAGTCTTGGGATTAACTTATCCCAGGATCCGAGGAGTGGAGGAGGACAACAACAAGAAGGTCTTCCCACTGCCAATGATAATGATCAGTAACCCCACCTAGACCATGAGGGGGGAAATGAACCTGAGATGGAGGAGAATCATGATGAAGAATCAGGTTCTACACATGATCAAGGTGTGGATCAAGATGATGGAGAAGTTGGAAATGGGAATCAAGTAGAAGGAGAGGTCGAGGAGGCTCAACAAGAAGTATCTCAACCCTTAAGGAGAAGTACTAGGGTGAGGAACCCTCCATCTAACTGGATCAACAACCGGGTACACTACAATCCACTAGCAGTTGCACATCCTGCCCAAGCTGTTTGCACACTTGTTCATTATCCGGAAGAGAATTTGCTTTAATGATCAGTCTGGATGAGAGTCAGATACCAATATCCTATGAAGAAGCCATGCAAGACAAAGAGTGGAAGGAATCAGTTGGATCTGAAGCAGAAGCAATGATCAAGAATGATACTTAGTATGAGAGTAAACTACCAAAAGGGAAGAAGGTTGTGACCAGTAGATGGATATTTACTATAAAGTACCTTGCAAATGGGAAGATTTATAGAAAGAAGACAAGACTCGTGGCAAGAGGTTTCACTCAAACATATGTAGATGATTACATTGATACCTTCGCCCCAGTTGCCAAGCTTCACACTATCCGGATAGTTCTCTCCCTTGCTGTGAACTTAGAATGGGGGGTTTTGGCAAATGGATGTGAAGAATGCCTTTCTCCAAGGATAACTTGAAGATGAGGTGTATATGCTACCACCTTCTGGTCTTGAGAATTTGGTTAAAGAGGGAAACGTGTTGAGGCTGAAGAAGGCGATATACGGGCTAAAACAATCTCCTAGACCTGGTACACCAAGCTAAGCACTACTCTCAATGGGGAAGGCTTCAAGAAGTCAGAACTCGACCATACCCTCTTCACCTTGACCACTCCATCAGGTATTTTTGTCCTTCTTGTGTATGTTGATGATATCATCATCACATGAAGTGACAAGGTTGGTATTCAATCAACCAAGGACTTTCTAAAGTTGGTTTTTGAGATAAAAGAGTTGGGGGAAATGAAATACTTCCTGTGGATTGAGATATGTAGATCCAAAGAAGGTTTGTTCCTTTCCCAAAGGAAATATACACTTGATCTTTTGAAAGATGCAGGTAGACTTGGAGGCAAGAGTGTGAAGACACCCTTAGAAGATGGGTATAAGATTCCACATGAGGGGGAGAATGAAGACAGCCAACCATTTGAAGATGCCAAACTTTATAGAAAACTTGTGGGTAAGTTAATTTACTTGACCATTACACGTCCTGATATATGTTTTGCTGTGAACCAGGTGAGTCAACATATGCAAGGACTAAAAGAGCATCATTGGAGCATGGTTAACCGGATCCTAATGTACTTGAATGGCTCACCTGATCAAGGAGGGTGGATGGGGTGCAACAAGAGCACTGAGGTGGTAGGATATTGTGATGCGGATTGGGCTGGAGATAGAGTAGATAGGAAGTCTACAACAGGCTATTGCACATTCATTGGTGGGAACTTGGTTACTTGGAAGAGCAAGAAGCAGAAAGTGGTTTCATGCTCTAGTGCTGAGGCTGAGTATAGAGCCATGTTGAAGCTAACTAATGAGTTAGTCTGGATCAAAGGGATACTTAAGCACTTAGAGATTAATCAGTCCACACCAATGACCATGCATTGTGATAATCAAGCAGCAATACACATTGCCTCAAACTCGGTATTCCATGAGAGAACCAAGCATATTGAAGTCGACTGCCACAAGGTGAGGCAGATGATAGTCCAAGGGGTGATCCTACCTTGTTACACCCTGAGTGAAGATCAGTTGGCAGATGTGTTCACTAAAGCTCCAAGGTAGAAGACTCTTGAGTCCATCCAACACAGGTTGGGACTCATTGATCTTACAAGGCAAAACTAATCCCCTCGTCATGGGGTCTTTACTCTTTTCCTTGTTGAGGTTTTATCCCTGAGGAGGGTTTTCTTTGGCAAGGTTTTTAATGAGGAAGATCTCATGACATTCCAAGCTTGACTTGTTCCACATGGTCAAGCTTGAGGGGAGTGTTGAACATGATGAGGAATGAGGTTACAAATATTAGATAAGGCCTATGGAATCAAGAGAAGAAAGATTAAAGGTTTCCGTACAACTGTCCGTACAAGTGACCGTACAGGCCGTACACTTTGGGTCGACCAAAAGTAAAAAGGGCGACCAAAGGTGAAAAATAGTTACCCCTAGGAGTTAGCCGTGATCCGTCTACTTTTCTACCCGGGTCTGAGGATAAGCTAACCTTATCCAGATGAGAGCTCTTCCTTTGACAGGCTGGATCAGGTTGGAAAGTAGAAAGGATCTAGTCAAGATGCCAAAGGCATCTTGCAATCTCGGCCAAGTATTCAAACCAAGGCGCACTCTCACTTCCTGGTGGAACCACGTCTACACCTTAGTCTCCTTTCCTTTTGTGACCGTTTACGGATAGGATTCAACCCTAATCCTCTTTCTCTATGTATTGTAACTCTTGCCTCAGATTAATATTAAGCAAACATTTCTAGTCTCTATACTCTCTCTATTGTTCTTCATTGTTCTTCATGGGTTCTTAACAAAGTCTCAAACTTTAGTCTCCGAATCTCTTATAGTCTCTCTTAATCTCTCTTCTTATCATTTATACTCAGATTCTACATTAGTTTTCAGCATGGTCATTGGCGTGGACTGATCAATCTCCAAGTGCTTCAGTATCCCCTTGATCCAAACTAACTCATTAGTCAGCTGCAGCATGGCTCTATACTCAGCCTCAGCAATAGAGCATGAAACCACCTTCTGCTTCTTGCTGTTCCAAGTAACCAAGTTCCCACCAATGAATGTACAATAGCATGTGGTAGACTTCATATATGCTCGGTCTCCAGCCCAATCAGCATCACAATATCCTACTACTTCAGTGCTCTTGTTGCATCCCATCCACACTCCTTGTTCTGGTGAGCCATTCAGGTACATCAGGATCCGGCTAACCATGTTCCAATGATGCTCCTTTGGTCCTTGCATATGTTGACAAACCTGGTTCACAGCAAAACATATATGAGGTCGTGTAATGGTTAGATAGATCAGCTTACCCACAAGGTTTTTGTAAAGCTTGGCATCTTCAAACGGTTGACTATCTTCAATCTCCCCCTCTCGTGGAAACTTATAACCCTCTTCTAAGGGTGTTTTCACAGTCTTCCCTCCAAGCTTACCTGCATCTTTCAAAAGATCAAGGGTATATTTCCTTTGGAAAAGGAACAAACCTTCCTTGGATCTACATATCTCAATACCAAGGAAGTATTTCATTTCCCCTAAGTCTTTGATCTCCAATACTGATTTTAGAAAGACCTTGGTAGATTGGATACCAACCTTGTCACTTCCTGTGATGATGATATCATCAACATACACAAGAAGAACAACCATACCTGATGAAGTGATCAAGGTGAATAGGGTGTGATCGAGTTCTGACTTCTTGAAGCCTTTGCCATTGAGAGTACTGCTCAGGTTGGTGTACCAGTCTCTAGGAGACCATATATAGCCTTCTTCAACCTCAGAACATTTCCATCTTTGACCAAATGCTCAAGACCAGGAGGAGGATGCAAGTACACCTCATCTTGAAGCTCTCCTTGTAGGAAGGCATTCTTCACATCCATTTGCCAAAGTCCCCATTCTAAGTTCACTTCAAGGGATAGTGATACAGGCACGGAAGCTGGGTCGATGATTAGGATGGTTGATGGGTCGATCTTATCGGCAAGGATTGAGATCGGATGGGAAGAAGGTGATGATGGCTGACTTGCTATCCCTTTCTGTCCAATCGAACCTGAAAATAAAGGAAGAACAGTGAGTTTACGAATAACAAAAATAAGAACTGAAACTAAATGGATAAAGGAATGGAATGAGTGATGGATAAAAGTTTGATGATGGATGGATGGAAGATGATGGTGGATAGATGGTGATTGAATCTCTCAATCCGTGGGTGCTGATTGACTCTCTCAATCTGTGTCTCAAGGCTCTTGAATCTCACAAAGAATCTATGAACCACGAGCTCTATAGTCTCCTAATGCTTCTCACAATTTAGGAACTAAAGAACAACTTTTATGCAAAGAAACTATCTTTGATAAAACTGAATAAAACTTCTTTGTTAACTTGATGATTGATGGTGATCTTTACAATGCACGTCTGGGAGCTTATATAATGCTCAGAGACAAAGGTCCTATCGTTCTAAATCAATTAGAAAAGGACACAAGTCAAAACTAAGCAAGAAATTGAAAAACTAGCTGTTTGGAGCTCTTTAAGGGATTCTGGCTCCAAATAAGAATCTTGAGTCTTCTTGAACCTGGACGGTTTTAAGGGATAAGAAAGCTTCCTTGGGATATCCTTGACTGCTTCTAAGGTGCTGATCACGTCCAGAAATAATGAGAATAGAGGTGTTGAAGCTGATTTGCAAGAATCTCCAAATAAGGCAACTTGGGGTTAATGAGGATCTTCTTGTTCCTATGAGGTGTGGTGCATGCTATGAACTCATAGGACTCTCCTAGATTGTGGCTTATGTATTCTGGATGGTTAAGATGATCTCCTGGATTCCATAGATAATTTTGGGTCGAACCAAACTGACCAAGTAAAAGGTCTTGGATATTTCCTTAGATGGCACTGGTTTGGTCAATGTGGGTGAACTAAGCTTATCTTCTGGTATAATTGGGATCCGCCTGATCATGTGCATTCTGGTGCTCCTTAACATGTTTTGGAGTTCCTCTGAATGACTTAGAAGGTCTCTTGGTCGCCTTTCTTGAGATTGGATTAATGCAAAACCCGGATCTTCCAAATAAGGTAAGTGTAGTAATGGATTGGCAAGTTTTGGAGATTGGGCCATAATTTCAGATATCCACGTCCATTTATCCTCATTCTGGGCTTGTTTCAAAGATAAGAGATCCATATTGAAGACCTTTAGTTGGGTTTGGTCGGAACACTTCGTAGTTGGGCTTGAAACATCTTCTAAACTCTTATACTCGCAGCTAAATGGGCTAGAGAACCTCCGGTTTGTTATATCCATAAATTTCTGCTCCGGATAGATTTTGGTATGATTCCAATTGTTTTCGACTCTTTGTTGAGTGTAGTATGCATGAAAATTTGTTTCATTTAAAACTATCTCTTGGTTGGCGAGATACGACGTTTTAACTCAACACATATCCTGGTTGGTCATTTGGCTGGTTGGTTGGTGCAACTGGTTGCCCCCTGGTTTAACTACTGATTGGATGTCCTCATCATACCCTCTCCATTGAAAAGGTTTTGTTAAAATTTAAGGATTTGTAAAGCCAAACATTTCTGGTGAAGTACATGAGCATGAGGGGGAAGAAGCTCAATGGCTTTCTTAGTTTTCATTAATAACAACACATACATATTTATACAAAGTACAAGACTTCATCCTAAAGCTAATGCACGTCAGTTATTACATCAGACCACTAAACACAGAAGCTAAAACCAGCTGAAGAAACCAATGCCACCTCTTGTTTCATTAGAATATCTAGCAGCAAATGTTGACCTCTTTGCTGCTGTATAATGAGCAAGCAGCTATTGTTGACTTTTCTTCACCTGCTTGTCACCAGCTTGTGTGCTTGGCTACTTCTCCTTATTAGATCAGTACTGGGCCTGTTCTTCTCATGGCCTCTCTTCATGCTTGATGGACTTCCATTCCTTAAAAGGATTGGGCTTGTCTTCTCCATAAGCATATTGGGCTGCTGGTTCTTCTTTAATCTGATAGGTGGGCTTGTCTTCTTCTTCGTTCATCATGCTATTGGACTCTTCTTCTTGGGAAACTTGTGTAGACAACCTTGTTGGGCTACACTGAAATCTTTCCTCACACCAATCAGCACAAGGTGATGTGTGTTTGCTCTTCTCATGCACCTTCTTCATTCTTCTTTTTCTCTGAAGCATGAGTGATTGCCACACCCAAATGGATCCCTGAAGGTCTCCATTTTTCGTGCTCACTCTGCTCCATAGAGGGATGATAGCTTTGCTTCCCCAAGCTATCCTTCACATACTAACTAAGTGCTTTACTTTACCCATTCACTCTTGTATTCTTCCTTGTTGTCTTGGGAGTGTAGATAGTAGCTTTTCTCACTCAAGCTCCTACATTACACCACATGAAGAGCTTCTCCTCCTGCCACTTGGTTCAGCTCTTCTTGGTGTTCTCATTTCAACACTCCTCCTCAAGATAGGCTGGATATGAATATGAAAGCCTATCTTGCACAATGAGAACACGTGTGCACATCTCTGGACTTCTTCTCCTTGTGAATCACTTCAACCACCACTTTGATCTTTCCTTCTTGCTTGCTCAATCTAACCTGTCTTTCGGAGGTGCTGCCGGTTCGCCTCTTGTGGTCAGCGTGAGTATAATACTTCCATCTTGGGTCACCGTTGGTCTGCCTCTTGGGTCTGCCTCTTTTGGGTCAGCCATCTTGGGTCAGCCATCGTACAGAAGAGTTCTGCGTGCAATGACAAGCTTGTTTGGATTCAACCAGATGGTTAGTCTCCATGGTTGGTCTTCATGATTCACATTCTAACAGCCCTCCTCAAGATTGGTCTGGATATGGAATGAAAGCCAATCTCGAAATGGGAATCATGAGTGTACACATCTTCTTCTTTTATGTGAGCTTCTGTTTCTGTTTTTTTGTTTGTTGAAGTAGCACCAATAGCATTGCCATCTCCTCCTTGGAATAGCTTATGTATGTACTGGCGTTTTTAACAACTTGGATTCACCTTGCTTCTTCATTTGCTTGAACCGCTTCTGATGGAAAATCTATTGAACTCCTCTCCTCCTTGGTTTCAGCTTCATGAGAGCTTTAGATGTCATCCACAAAACATAAGGATGCTTAAAAGAGCTCTTATGACCACATGAGTTTATAAACAAACTATCTCCTCCTGAGATAGACAAAGAGATCTCCATCACCAATAAGAGATCCAGTTTTTAACATCTTGTATTAGCATACTTCTCCTCCTGAGAAGTTTCACACACGTTTCTCTTCTTGCAAAACACCATCTTGATAAAACACCTTTGGTCTTCTTGTAGCTTCTGGTCTGTTGGTAACACAATCGGATAACCTCCACAGCCACAGCTACGTGAGATACAAAGGAACATCTTCATAACTGATCTCCAAAGGCTGTCTTCAACAGCCTCAAATGCCTCCTTGATTTATGGGAAGGCACCTCTTGCTTGCAAGGATACTGAACTCCAGCTCCTTTTCTCCTGGACCATCTTGGTCTTCAAAAGCTGCATCTTCAGCAGCTCAACAACTCCAGTTCTCCAATAGTTCTCTGAAAACCTTGAAGACTGAACATCATGTTTCTCCTTAGGCGTGCCACTGCCCTTAGAGAATGAGAGTATGTAAATTAGTAGCCAGAGACTTGATGGCCCAAAAACTTGAGCTCTTCCATAAGTAACAAGAATTTTGAAAATTGTTTGAACAGAGATCTTGCTCTGTTTTTGTTTTGATTTGCGGAAGCTTTTGGTTCAAGCATAACACTGCTCTGATACCATGTTAAAATTTAAGGATTTGTAAAGCCAAACATTTCTGGTGAAGCACATGAGCATAAGGGGGAAGAAGCTCAAGGGCTTTCTTTTTTTTCATTAATAACAACACATACATATTTATACAAAGTACAAGACTTCATCCTAAAGCTAATGCACGTCAGTTATTACATCAGAACACTAAAGCCAGGAGCTAAAACCAGCTGAAGAAACCAAGGCCACCTCTTGTTTCATCAGAAATATCTAGTAGCAAATGTTGATTTCTTTGCTGCTGTATAATGAGCAAGCAACTATTGTTGACTTTTCTTCACCTGCTTGTCACCAGCTTGTGTGCTTGGCTACTTCTCCTTATTAGATCAGTACTGGGCCTATTCTTCTCATGGCCTCTCTTCATGCTTGATGGACTTCCATTCCTTAAAAGGATTGGGCTTGTCTTCTCCATAAGCATATTAGGCTGCTGGTTCTTCATTAATCTGATAGGTGGGCTGGTCTTCTTCTTGGTTCATCATGATATTGGACTCCTCTTCTTGGGCAACTTGTGTAGATAACCTTAATGGGCTACACTGAAATCTTTCCTCACACCAATCTGCACAAAGTAATGTGTGTTTGCTCTTCTCATGCACCTTCTTCATTCTTCTCTTTCTCGGGAGCATGAGTAATTGCCACACTCAAATGGATCCCTGAAGGTCTCCATTTTTGTCCTCACTCAGCTCTATAGAGGGATGATAGCTTTGCTTCCCCAAAATCTCCTTCACATACTAACTAAGTGCTTTACTTTACCCATTCACTCTTGTATTCTTCCCTGTTGTCTTGGGAGTGTAGATAGTAGCTTGTCTCACTCAAGCTCCTACATTACACCACATGAAGAGCTTCTCCTCCTGCCACTCGGTTCAGCTCTTCTTGGTGTTCTCATTTCAACAGGTTTTGACCTCAAAACTGGATAACCTGCACCAAGATAGAGCAAGTCAGGTTTCATCCTCCTTTGAGATTCTAGGGCCTTACCTTGGTATTTTATCGGTTTGATCTTTGATGGAACATCTGGTGGTTCTCCTTAAGTAGGAATGACAGGACTACTCCTCTGTTTTGGTCTGGAACTCTGATGGGTGGTGTTTTATCTTCTGGGCCTTCTAGAACCAAGATGTTGCTGATGACAACTTCTTGTTTCTTTTTTCGCATGTAAATACCTTGTTATCTCCTTTTGTGGATCGCCTATGGGATCCTTAGCCTCTGTTCCTGAAATGATCTCAAAACTTTTGGCAGAAAACAAGTGAATTATATATGTGTTTGAGAATTTATAATTTTGACAAGTAAAATTCAAACTTACCCAAATGGTTTCAACTAGTTGAAGAATGATTTGTGACACACTCCTAGGATGCTTCTTTGGTTGATGGGAGGATAGATCTTTGCAAGAACGAGTCAGAGACTCAAGTTCTTCAAGGCTGTGGATTGAATGGTGACACAAGAGGGATGAGAGATCTCTTGATACTCCTAGATGACTAGTTCGGATATGACACACCGAGATAAACACCCTTAAGGCTCTGTATATTACACACCAGAAGAACACTCAAAAACTAGAGAGAGAGCCGTCAAGAAGAACAAAAGACTTTTATATTAGATTGCTTAACTTTTCAAGGTTTTGCGGAAACCCTTATATAAAGAAACCAAAGAACATGCTCTAGGGTTTCGGAAAGTATAACATAAAAACTATAGTCTTAAATTAACATAACGTAAAATAGATAGTCTTCAAGTAGTCTTGGGCCGAGATAGGGCCTAGGTGATTTGTTAGACAAGTCGTGGCCTCATTAAAAACTTTCCTCCAGACAACCTCGTTGGACAAAACCAAAAGCAAGGAAAAGAGCACACACCAAATGTCTTGCCTAAACACTAGCTCAACTTGATGTGGAGATAGCTTGAATGGTGATCAAGGTATCTCGGACCATCAAACCATGTCCAAGACTTTCTTCTTGTTGTGGATTTGAAGTGAGTAATCCCCCAATGGTCTCTTTGAGTTTCTTGGCTCTGGAACGTGTCATGGGACCTTCTGGAATGGTTAAAGCATCATCACCAAGCTGCTGGTATATGGTAGCATCAGGTGGTTCGTCTAAGATCTCTTTACCCTCTTTGGTAAGCTGGTCCATGATCACATCATCCCCTCCCTATTTAAAAGGATTTGTCCTCAAATCTGGTTCATCATCAACAAAAGGAACTAAGTCAGTAACATTGAAGCTATTAGACACATCATACTTACCTTGGATATCAAGTTTATAGGCATTGTCGTTGATCTTGTGGATGATCTCGAACGGTCCATCAATCCTTGGCATCAGCTTGGACTTCCTCTCGCTGGGGAACCTTTATTTCCTTAGATGAAGCCAAACCTTGTCACCAACATCAAAGATCTGCACACGCCTTCCCTTGTTGGCTTGCTTCTCATAGTACTTAGTTTTCTGTTCAATGTTTTGTGTAGCCTTCTCATGAATTTGCTGGACCATCTAAGCTTTCTTCTTACCATCCAAACTAACTCTTTCACACTCAGGTAAGGGTATTAGATCCAAAGGAGAGGTGGGATTGAACCCACAAACAATTTCAAAAGGAGAATACTTAGAAGCAGAATGCATGGCATGATTGTATGCAAATTCACAATAAGGTAAGTAATCTTGCCAACTTTTCAGGTTCTTTTTGATGAATGCACGTAGGAGGGTTCCTAGAGTCCTATTAACTACCTCAGTTTGCCCATCAGTTTGCGGATGCCATGTAGTAGAGAACAACAACTTAGTGCCTACCTTAGACCAAAGAGTCTTCCAAAAGTAACTAAGAAACTTAGTATCTTTATCCAAAACTATAGTCCTATGCATGCCATGTAAACGAACAACCTCTTTAAAGAACAAGTTAGCAACATGCAATGCATCATCAGTCTTATGACAAGCTATGAAATGTGCCATTTTAGAGAACCTATCAACAACAACAAATATAGAGTCCTTTCCGGTTCTAGTCCTAGGCAATCCAACAATGAAATCCATACATATGTCATTCCAAGGATGGTGAGGGATTGGTAAAGGAGTGTACAAACCATGAGACTGGACTTGGGACTTAGCATGCTTGCAAGTAGCACACCTTCCACAGATTCTCTCAACATCTCTTTTCATGTATCTCCAATAGAAGTGATCCTGCAAAACCTTAAGAGTCTTTGCAATCCCAAAATGACCCATTAGACTGCCCCCATGGGATTCCCTAACAAACAGATCTCGTAGAGAACAATTAGGCACACACAATCTGTTATCATAGAAAAAGAATCAATCTTGCCTAAAGTAGTGTCCTGCCGCAAATTTCTCAAAAGACACATAAGCTTCTTTAAAGTCAAGGTCAGTCTCATACATGTCTTTAATATGCTGAAAACATAGTAGCTTAGCATCAAGAGTAGTCAAGATAACATACCTACGAGATAGTGCATCAGCAACTATGTTCTCCTTACCTTGTTTGTATTTTATCACGTATGGGAATGTCTCAATGAACTCAACCCACCTTGCATGTCTTTTACTAAGCTTACTTTGCCATTTGAGATACTTTAGGGGCTCATGGTCAGTGTGGATGACAAACTCCTTGGGCCACAAGTAATGTTGCCATGTTTGCAAGGCCCTCACCAAAGCATAGAGTTCTTTGTCATAGGTAGCATATTTGAGAGTGGCTCCTCCGAGCTTCTCACTGAAGTAGGCGATGGGTTACCTATCCTGCATCAACACAGCACCAATTCAAATCCATGAGGTATAACATTCAATCTCAAAGGTTTTCGTAAAGTCAGGAAGCATTAAGAGAGGTGATTGAGTAAGCTTCTCTTTAATGGTTTGGAATGCGGCTTCTTGTGCTTATCCCCATTTGAATCCTACATCTTTCTTGATTACTTCAGTCAATGGAGCTGCAATGGTGCTAAAGTCCTTCACAAAGCGCCTGTAAAAACCAGCAAGCCCATGGAAACTTCTCACTTCTGCGACTGTGGTTGGGCTTGGCCAGTCCATGATGGCTTTGACCTTCTCCTCGTCCACCTTAACTCCGTCTGCACTCACAACAAATCCTAGAAAGACCAAGTTATATGTGCAAAAATTACATTTCTTCAAGTTGGCAAAGAGTTTCTCATTTCTTAACACATTTAGAACAGCCCTAAGATGTTCTATATGATCCTCAAAGTTCTTGCTATATACTAGGATGTCATCAAAGTACACAAAAACAAAGAAGTCTATGAATGATCTAAGAACATGATTCATCAATCTCATGAATGTACTAGGTGCATTTATCAATCTGAATGGCATAACTAACCACTCATACAAACCATGCTTAGTCTTAAATGTAGTTTTCCATTCATCTCCTTCTTTCATCCTAATCTGATGATAGCCACTTTTCAAATCTATCTTAGAGAAGATGCAAGAACCATGTAATTCATCAAGCATATCATCTAATCTAGGTATAGGATGGCAATACTTCACTGTGATGTTGTTGATTGCTCTACAATCAACACACATGCGCCAAGTACCATCCTTCTTAGGCACAAGGAGCACTGGTACAACACATGGACTCAAACTCTCTCGGATATCGCCCTTCTCCATGAGTTCCTCTACTTGTCTTTGCAACTCTTTTGTCTCAACCGGATTGGTTCTGTAGGCTGGCCGGTTTGGAAGTGTAGATCCTGGAACAAAGTCTATCTGATGCTCAATCCCACGCAAAGGAGGTAAACCAATGGGGGTTGTCCTCTGGAAATACATCTTGAAACTCCTGCAAAAGAGAAACCATTTCACTCGGATACACCGGTGTAGGATCTGTTAAGTTCAAAAGATTTTCTTTAAAAACAAGTAAGATAGCCGGTTGTTTAGAGTAGAGAGTTCTTTTGATATCACCCATGTTTGCATAGAAGTTTTGTTGCTTATTTCCAGCCGGTTTGAGATCAATGTCCTTCTTCTTATGGAGCTGAATCTGATCATGCTGAACTTCCTTAGGGGTCAATGGGACCAGGACAGTCTTGTGGCCCTTGAACTAAAATGGATGCTTGTTGGTGAAACCATCATGCATGACTCGGCGATCAGATTGCCAAGGCCTCCCAAGAAGTATGTGACCAGCTTCCATAGGTAAGACATCACACAAGACCTCATCTTCATATCTTCCTATGGCTAAGGGGATTAGAACTTTATTAGAAACCCTCATGGTGCCTTCTTCATTAAGCCATTGTAGCCGGAAAGGTTTTGGGTGCTTCTGAACCTTCAAACCCAACTTCTTTACCATTGTCTCACTAGTAGCATTCAAACAACTACCTCCATAAACTATAAGGCTGCAAACCTTTCCTTGGACCAAGCACCTTGTATAGAAAAGGTTCTCACGTTGCTCTAGCTCTTTGGTCTTTGTTTGCAGGCTTAGGAGTCTTCTTGCTACTAAAAGCTTTCCTTGGACTGGTCCTTCTTCATGTTCTTCCTCAGTTTCTTCTTGGTCAGGTTCGGTGCTTTCATCTTCTGAAACATTCTCACCATCTTCTAAAAGAATCATGATCCTCTTGTTGGTACACTCATTAGCTTAGTGACCTCGTCCTTGGCACTTGAAACACTTGACATCCCGAGATCTAGAGCTAAAAGCCTCTGCCTTGCCCTTGCCCTTGTCAAGGATGCTACTCGGTTTGGTTTCTTTCCTCGGTAGGGTTTGTTTTCTTTCTGATATGGCCTAGACTCCTTAGGATATGTTGGCTTCTCTTCCTTAGGGTTGTGTAACCGGTTGGATCCAAAACTTGTTTGTGAATGTACATTCCTCTTAATCTGTTGTTCCACAAGAATAGCCTTGTGTAACATCTCTTCTAACTCCACATAATGCTGCATCTCTACATTGTCTTGTATCTCACGGTTTAGACCACACAGAAACCTTGACATTGTGGCTTCTCTATCTTCTGATATACTAGCCCTCAGCATGAGTAACTCCATATCCTGGTAATATTCTTCTACTGATCTTGAGCCTTGAGTGAGGTTTCTGAGCCTATGATGAAGATCCCTATGATAATGACTTGGGACAAATCTCTTGCGCATGATAGACTTCATCTCTGGCCATGTTTCAACTGGTTCCTTACCATTCCTTCTTCTGTTAGTAACATACTGATCCCACCAGCTTAGAGCATAGTCGTAGAACTCAGTAGCAACTATCAGGATCTTCCTTTGATTTGTGCACAACTTACACTGAAAGACCAGCTCAATCTTCTTCTCCCATTCAAGATAGGCATCCGAATCAGATTTTCCATGGAATGGAGGTATCTTGATCTTTAAACCAGCAAGCTCATCTCTCTGGTTTGTCCTTACTTCTTGTCCAAGTCTCTGCCTCCTTCGGCTTTGTCTTGATAAGGAACTGATGTTTTCATAATAGTTATCAGTTTCTTCAGAGCCAGCATGCTCTTGTCGAGTTGTGTTACGTCCTTCTTTTCTTTTAGTCTCACGATTGTGGCCTTGACAAGTAGCTCGCCTTACTTCCTCTCTGAACTCTTTACGGAGCTCATTGAGATTGGTCTTCATCATCTCAGTCATCGTTGCTAGCATGGATTGGTTCAGTTGAGCAGTCATGGCTTCCATTAGCAACTTGTTCTTCCGAACCAACTCGGCTTCTTCTTCAGTTTCGGTTCCCATCGATGCCTACACCAATGAAACACAAGAGCAAGTAAGTATTCAAGGTAATTCACGAGAAGAAACAAAAAAAATCAACACAAAACAATACTTGCTCGACAAGGTATAACTTTGTGCGGCTAGGTTAAACAAAATAAACTAAGGCTTTCGCTTAAATCCAAAAAAGGAAAGTAACAAAAAATCTCGGCTAAAACACTAAGCAATTCGAACATCCCTAAGACAAACCTAGTTCTAGTTTTGTTCAAGTTGATAAAGAAGTATGACAGCTGAATCAAAAAGATTTCAAGAGAAACGAGACTTCCTTAACCAAAGCAGCTCTGGTACCACATGACACACTCCTAGGATGCTTCTTTGGTTGATGGGAGCATAGATCCTTGCAAGATCGAATCATAGACTCAAGTTCTTCAAGGCTGTTGATTGAATGGTGACACAAGAGGGATGAGAGATCTCTTGATACTCCTAGATGACTAGTTCGATATGACACACCGAGATAGACACTCTTAAGGCTCTGGATATTACACACCAGAAGAACACTCGACAACTAGAGAGAGAGACGTCAAGAAGAACAAAAGACTTTGATATTAGATTGCTTAACTTCTCAAGGATTTGCGGAAACCCTTATATAAAGAAACCAAAGAACAAGCTCTAGGGTTTCAGAAAATATAACATAAAACTATAGTCTTAAAATAACATAAGGTAAAATAGATAGTCTTCAAGTAGTCTTGGGCCGAGATAGGCCCTAGGTGATTCGTAAGACAAGTCGTGGCCTCGTTAAAAACCTTCCTCTGCAAAACCTCGTGGGACAAAACCAAAAGAAAGGAAAAGAGCACACACCAAATGTATTGCCTAAACACTAGCTCAGATTGATGTAGAGATAGCTTGAATGGTGATCAAGATATCTCGGACCATCAAACCATGTCCAAGACTTTCTTCTTATTGTGGATATGAAGTGAGTAATCCCCCAATGGTCTCTTTGAGTTTCTTGGCTCTGGAACGGGTCATGGGACCTTCTGGAATGGTTAAAGCATCATCCACAGGCTGCTGGTATATGGTAGCATCAGGTGGTTCGTCTAAGATCTATTTACCCTCTTTGGTAAGCTGGTCCATGATCACATCAATTTGCTCTTTGGCAGCTTGTGTGCTCTTATTGCCCTTTCTGCCCCTGTCCGTCAATTTTGTGAACAGTTTTTAATTGTAATGCCCTTGTTTCTCCTTTCCAACCCTCTCCAGAAATTTTGTAGTAACGGGGACGAGAGGGGGTTGATTGAGAGAAGAAGATATAATTCAGAAACAGTGTCTTGATTGGGAAAACATATCGGCGGAGAAAAAGTTTTGAGAGATCAAGGTGGGAGAACAAGCAAAACGATTTAAGCTGTGGAGATCAATGGATCCATCCTCTCTTACAATTTTGTGTGGTACCCTACATTCCTCTACAGAAATGGTAACCACTAAAACTTGCAGTCCCACAAACTGAAAAAGCCTTGTCAATACCTAGCGTCGTCTACCCTGTCTAGTGTTGTGGTAAGATATGCTCATGCCACCCTTTAATTTGAATATATGAAGTTTTGTTAGAAAGGTGTAACACTGCAGTTTGACACACAAAGTATAGAGCCAATTTTGAACAGCAGTCATGGGTGTTCTAGTAAGGGTGTGCGGTCCTAGGTGCACATGTTGTATGGTTCAGAGATTTGTGGTTAAATAATGGTTACTGAGAATAGGAGAGTTCCCACACCTTGAGTCATGTCTAGCATATTCCTAATGCTTGAAATTGTTTGAGGACAAACAAAGATCTAAGTCTAGGAGAATTTGATATAGTGTGTTTTTAGCATACTTTGGTTGTGATTTATTAATCTTTCTCATGCAATTATGAGGTACTTACAGCTCTATTCGAGACATTTCATGTACAAAAGAGGTTGTGGAACTTTAGAGGGAAACATGAAGAAAAGAGAAAAATTTGAATTCTGTCACGGAGAACAACCCTAGAGATCAAGCAGAGCTTTGATCCCCGCGGAAGATATTTTAGGAAACTGCATAATCTTTTGGGATTCGCCCTAATTATATTTTCTTCTCTTTCCAGCCGCACAAAAGCCTTATAAAAAGGAGACACGACCATTATTAGACCTGGACTCTTTTCAGCTCAATTTTCTTTCATACTTTTCAGCAAAAACTCGTTTGGATTCAATACTTTGTAAGGGAGAAAGAAATCTCCACCTTGTTCTCGTGATTAGAAAAGATTTCTTGAACCCTATTTTTAGTTTTTGATTTTGATTATGAAGTATTATTCAGTATTTATTGATGTGTTTATGACCATGATTGCTGAGTAGTCGATATTGTTAGTTTAGGGTGGCTAGGGTGTTAGATTTATTTAAGCTGCACATAAATAAGTTGTATGTTTATTGATGGCCTTTATTATAAACCTAACTTAATGCTTAGCATGAATCTGATCACTTTATGTTAGATCTAGGGTTTCATCTATTCAATAATTGTGTTATAGATTGCCTGAACTGTTTAGAAAAAAATATTATATCCCTAATCAGTGAAAGTAGATATTATGGTGTAATATGAACTGAATAGACTTGATCGTTATTGTTCATAGACAGAAATCAGAACAAGTGGACAACTTAGTCCCGGGGCTGTTCTATGAAAGGAACAAGCGCCACGACAGTGGGCTGTTCTAGCCATTGATCTATGTTCTGGGCTTGTTCTTAATTTGAACATGAATAATTTTGTGGCTTAATGATATCTAACACCCCTTTAATCACCCTAGGCTAGCTTTCCCCCAATTTTAAAATAGCTTAAACCGTACCTTGATCTCTGTTATTTTTAACTTGTTCTCTGTTAAATCTGAAAGTTTTAGCTAAGAAATTAAAACTCTTAAGATATAGTGTAAAACGGTCATCTGAAATTGAATCTCAAATACACCAACTACAACTGTTAACTTGACAAAAGCAAGATCCAATTTAGTGTATTAGTCAGTCATAAAACTAGGAATAAAAATTATCTTTTGATCTCTTTCATATTTGAAAACATATTTATAAAATATGGCTTTTCAAATTTACATTGTTTGGTAGAATAAACATGCTTTTAGGAAAGGGTAATGGAGAATAATTAAAAAAGGTATAAAAATAAAGAAAATAAAACTTCGTAGAGTAAAAGAAGGGAAAAAATTCAATAGGTTCTGGAAACCTTTTACTTAATAATTCAAACACCAAGAAAGTTTTTTGGACATCTAGTTTATTGTTAAAATCAAATTCACCTAATCTTACAAAAGCCGAAACCAAAAGAAAAGCCATCTAAGGAATAACGGATATCCCCAGATTGAGAGATTCGACAAAAAAAATAAGTTTCCTTGAAACTGATACAGGCTCAGAAGCAGGGTCCATGGGTTGGATGGTCGATGGTTTGATTTTATCCATGAGAGATTAAGATCGGATGGAAGGATGGTTAAGATGACCGATCTCATTGTCCCTTTCTGTCCAAACTAACCTCAAAAACAAAAGAGGAACAATGAGTTTATGAAATGAAATAAGAACATCAACTAAAAAGATAAAGGATGGAATGATGGATGGATAGAAAATAGAAGATGATCGATGATGGAGGTGGTAATGGATATATGGAGGATTGAATCTCTCAATCTGTGGGTGCTGAATGACTCTCAATCTCTTATATCCAAGGATAAAAAATCTCTCAACAACCTAAGACACACGAATCAATAGAACACACTGACTCTCTCAATGAATTCTAAAGAATGATTTATATGCAAAGACACTTTTTTGATAAAACAAGTAAACTAATTATATTTTTTTTTAAAGATTGAAAGATGATTTTTAAAGAAGCATTCTATGAGCTTATATAGGTTCGTCCTAGTCTAGAAACATGAAAAAAAAATTGCTGAATTAAATGACAATAAAGCTGTTGGAACATTAAAAAATTGCTAAAAGAAGGGGATTTGATGGCTCCTTGAATCTTGAAAGCTTGGACAAGAATAATGAAGTCTTGGCAAGTCTAGGTTCATTAGAAATATATTCAGAAGACTCTGTTCTTGGAGATATAGCTGTTGGTCTTCAATGCTTTCAAATCTGATTGCATCTCGATATGGTAAGTTGATGAAACTGAAGATCTTCTTTGATCACATGATGGCTGGTGTATGGTGGAATGGTGGAATGCCTTTCCTGGATGGTTGGATGTGTACTTTGGATGTACTTGATCATGTGGAAACTCTCCTGGTTGTTAATGTTTGGTTTGACGCTGATTGAACCGGTTAGCTTTCAATTGAGGCATATGTAGAACTGGTTTGGCCGGTTCTAAGAATTAGGTCATAACTTCATAATTTTGTGGGTCATTTCTCTTTTATTGTCGGATTTCTGAAAATTTAGAGATCCATCTTGAATATTGTGGTTAGACCTTTGGTGAAGAACGCTTCATGTTTGGGCTTGAATCTTCTTAACAGGCCTGGTATTCACATATGGACAGGCTGGAAAACCTATGGTTTGGAAAAATTCATCTCTTCTTGTCCACAAAGATATGAGGTTGATTCCAGTTGTTATTGAAACCTCCTTGATTGTAGAATCCCGTTAAAATTGTTTCCAAAGGTGAAAAACTCTCCTGTTTTCTGAGATATGGCATTTTTTAACAGCACATATATCCTGGTTAGCACCTTGGATGGTTGAATGGAGTGTTGAGTCGATCTCTGATTCACTACTGGTTTGATAAGCTTCATCAGAAACAAAGTAAAAATAATCCTGTAACTAAAAAAATAAAATTTACACACCCTTAAAAGCATCAAACATATCAAATCAACATATTTTAAAGCTTAGCATATGGCAAGATCGAGATTTATTGTTATTTTTTACAGCCCGCCGAATGATAAGATTCATGTCTAGTAACCAAAGCACCATGATTTCATAACCCCGACAAGAAAAATAACTATTCAATCTACATATCTTTCGAATATGGCTATATTCACTCAAAGACATCCAATTTTTACCTAGATAGAAACCTGAAAATCTCCAAATTTTAGGATATTTAGACAAATACGATAATTATTTTTTTCATCAATCAAAACAATGGGATATTCTAAATCACCAATTTAAAGACATGTAAATTGGTATTAATGGGAACTTAGTTTTCGTCTGGGTATGCGTCCTTGGATTGATGTTGCATATCAAGTTCATGTTGCAAGTGCTATTATTGTTTTCTTATCTATTCAGTTGACCAATGAAGTTTTTCTAATGGTACGCCATCAAAATCTCTAGTAATTTCAATTTTATAATTGTATTCCATAATCACCAATAAGAACTCTCTAGAATGACTCATGAGAGGGAACAAATCGACGACCAAACACAAGAACCTTTAGTAAGCAAAAGAAAAACAGAGGGACATCCAAGACAATTAGAACATATAATTTATAAGTTACATCTGACTCCTATTGAAATTTATAAACCTATCTAAGCCAATCCTTGACGCTTGTGGTTAAGAGTGGATTTTGGTTATATCGTGAATCATTATAGACAGAGTCAGCTTAGGACAATGGATGGTGGGGCATGGGCCCGAGGCCAACTGTTTTTTTTGCGAAAACAAAGTTATTAAACAATTTATTTTCTTAAAAGGGGTTTTAATAATAAACCCTCTTACTAAAGATGAATTGTAAAATAACCCTTCAACTAAAAAGGCAGCGAAAGAAACCATCTTTAATTCCCTTAACGCATGTCACATTTCTAAAATTTTGTGACGGAGGGTGACATACAATTAAGAAAATTAAAGTTGAGGGTTTATAAGATTGAAAACTTAGTTAAGGAATTTTATTTCGATTCAAAAAATAATTGAGAGATTTTATCAATAAAAATAATTAAATGTCTTAAAACATTTACTATCACTTATGTATTGGTTAAAACTCCTTTTTTGATATTAAAATGTCATTCTATTAATTACTCAAACATGATGTTGTCTAGGAAGTCAGACCTATGAAAAGCTCTAGTAATCCTATGTAAAGAATGAAAATAATGTTGTCTTTTGGTGATGTAAGAAATCATAAAGTTGTGAATTTTTTGTTGTATTGCCTCTATCTCCTTCATCTCAGTCGAGAAGGTTGACCCGCTTTTGGCTCCCCAATCATGGCAATTAAGTCAACAAAACATTTGCTAACAGAGAGCTTGGACACTTAGTTAATCACTACTTTCACTTTGAATTTCTAAGGCGTATTTGATTGTTTCTTCATATTTTAGGGACTCTCGTTCCAAAGAGTAGATATGATTTATCAATTAGGCTATTTCAGTAGACTTGTCTTTCTTTGGAATCAGACAAATGTTTGTGTTATTTAATCTTGAAGCCATGATGGCTTCGAAAAGAAAGTCATTAATCATATAATCAATCTATTTCAATCTAACTTCTAAACCACCTCATGTTTGAGTATGCAATAACATTTTGATGTTTTAAATTATTTAATGATTTTTAGTGATAAAATCCTCAATTACTTTTCAATCAGAATAAAACCTATAAACTATTTTTGAATTGGAATAAAACTCTTTAACTAAGTTTTCAACATTATAAATTCTTAATTTTAGTTCCATTAATATATGTCACCTTCCGTCAAGAAATTTTAGGCGGAAGGTGACATATGTTAACAAAACTAAAGTTAGGATATTTTTTTAAGAATTTTTAGTTGAGTGGTTATTATACTATATATCTTAATTGAGTGGTTTTATTATTAAAACCCTTTTAAAAACTATTTCAGACAAGAGCCTAATTTTTAAACATCACCCATAGATATATGTAAGAAAATAAATTAAAAAACTATTTTGCCCATGAAGCCATGGTTTTCTTGAGCCGACCCTGGTTATAGCAAATCCCATAGTTTATACCAGACGTGGGACAACAAATCAAATCTAAGTGGTAATAGTTCATAACTTAATGATAAAACTTATTTACGCATGTTTACCAATAAAGTATATTCTGTTTCTATAATAAGAGGAAATCGCAGAAAGATAGCATTTTCGAGGATAGTCACATATTCTTGCTAATTAAATAGTTTATGAAATAAAGATAGTTGTAGGTAGCAAAAATGATTAGAGATTGTTAAGAAAATAATTGATACACTGTATCTGGGTAAAAAACAAATTGTTGACAAGAATAAGATATATTGCAAATTATTTATTAGTAAATGTCATAGATGACATAAACTCGGACATCATTCTTAAAACATAGATTTGGTTGCATTAAGAAAGATTTCAGCTTCAAGAATTACTTTGTTTTTAAAAGAGAGCCTTACGCCCAAGTGAGCCCAATGATACCAACAATGGCCCAGAAGATGCCACTTCGTGCAACCAATCCAACAGCAGTGTTCGGAGCTGGTGCTGGAGCTGTCGGGGAAGTTGGTGATTTTGAAGAAGGAGTTGGTGGAGCAGCGCTAGGTACAGGCTTGGGTGGGACAGGGTGGTAAGGTGACTGAACCACAATGATCATTTTCTCATCTTTATTGCAATGACCAGAAGCTCCACTGATGAAGTAGTGGGGACCTGAGACATTAAGTGTCACCATGGCGGGTGCCTCTTTGTATTGGTGCAATGGCTTTGCAGTGATGCACTTGTTGTAGTTTTCTTCTGTCACTTCTAACACCGAATCGTTCTTGTTATCGTATTTAAACTCTGTCACATGCAAAAATAACGTTAATACAAACTTATATTTGTGTTCGTGGTTAATTAAGATGTTTTCTTTTGACACATGAAGATTCTATGAAAACCATGTAAACCAAATTGGTTTTTCCGTATATAAATTATCTAGACAATATACGGCCACTGAGCAAAAACAAAATTGGTCTCGACTATTATGTTTATACATTTTACTCTTCATGTTTGATAGAGAAGAAAACGGATAGAAATTCAAATAATGATATATACATATGTGTGTGTGTGTATACTGATCTAAACAAGGACTCAATATATTCAATCCCCTATATCATCATGAAACTAACTATGGTATGCACCCCCAAAAACTAAAATATATAACATGAAATTTGTTTGTAAGAAATCATAATGGTTTAGTGGTAATAATTATCGACCATAAAACCAGGACCAACTTCGTTACGTAAGACAAAGAGAATCTGAACAAGGAATGAGATAGGTACTGGTGTGCAAAAAAAAAAGAGAATGAGATCTGTACCGAGAGTGTCTCCGACTCGGAATCTATGGGACACAGCCCAAAGGTTGAGAGTGTTGTTTGATTCTGGAATCCTCCATCCGGAATCTGATCCTCCCACAGTGAATGTCTTGGCCTCACCAAGGTGGTAGAATGTTGCAAATATGAGAAATACTATGGACAAAATGGGTATCAAAGACGCCATTTTTCTTCCCAGTTATAATTTGGTGCTGCTAGATGGGTTTCTTTTTTTTATATATAGAGATAGATGGTCTTAGACAAGATACGGTAACAAATCTGGTCTTGTTAAAACGTAATGAAATCTTCCCATTAGGCAAGTAATTATATCTTTCAATCTCCATTGGATTAATTTCTTTGCTATATATATAGATCTTTTTACAAATCATCGGTTTCTTAATTTGAAAGCAAATAAAAATGTAGATTCGCTTTTTTTTTGTATTTCTCCAACAAATTTTACTCTTTTTGGAATCAAAACAGGTTTTTAATACAGGATAATTTGTTGACATATAAAAACTTGAACGTGAAATATACTCAGTAATATATACTTGTTAAAAAATCATGACATAACTATTAGAAACAATTGTTGTCAGTAATATTAATTAATTTTTTCTTGTCAACCTATTTTTATTAAAGTCCAAAGACTAAAACGTTACAAGCATATTCAAGGATCTATATATATAAAGAAGAGTTTGTCTCTCTTCTCATGGTGACACCTCATCAATTAGGTCTCTATAAATTTGACACATAAGCATAATCTTTTAAATATTAATAAATAATTCTAAATTTTTTTAATTATTATTATTTAAACTAAATATATTTACAAAATATTAAATAGTCCATAAATATTTATAATTAAAGCTAATTAAACACAAATCAGTTTTAGATTTTAAATTATAAATAATTATTTTAACATACTTTAAACATATGATAATATTTATAATTTTAGCTATATAAATGTACTTACAATTTCAAATTTTAAGAAATTAATTATTTTGTTGATAAATATTATTATCTACAGTTACATATACATTATTTACTATTTGTTTTAGTATTATTATCTATATATAATACAATATTAATAATCCATAAATATTTATAATTAAAGCAAATTAAAAACAAATCAATTGTAATTTTAAATTATAAATAATTATTTGACATAATTTAACAGAAGATAATATTTATAATTTTGGTTATACAAATATACTTACAATTTAAAATTTTCAACAATTTATATTATTTTGAAATATTATTATCTACAGTTACATATATGTTACTTTAGTATTTTTTTAATATATATAAACTGATTTTAAATAAATATTAAAAATTATACGTAATTTCTAATCTTAAAACATGTAAATAACTAAAAAGAACATGAACAGTCATACATAAGTTTTAATTTAGATACATGTAATTAAACTAAAATTAATAAGAACAGTCATTATCATTTTGTATCATAAACAAACACAACATAATTTATTCATTAATAATAATCAATAATTAGTTCTTATAATATTTATGGTAAGCTATAAGTTTTATCTTTTTATAAAGCTTAATGATACATTTAAAATTATATATATAATTAATTTCAGTACTATCAGAATATTAATAAATAAAATAAAGCTATCAAAATTTAGTGATAATATATAGTAATTTGTTATATATTATCAATAATTTTTCTTTATTAACTTCGAATAACGTGGTTTACTTTCACTTTAACTATAATAATTTATGCTAAATTCAAAAAAAAACATGTATATTTATAAATATTTACAATTAGTATTAGGTTTTCAAGTTGCATACCTAATTTGAAATAATGATAAAATATTAAAAATGTAAACTCTACTTTCAAATCTATCAAATAGAAAAAGAGAAAACTTAACTCTCAAAGAACAAAAACCGTTAGCACGAAAGTAGAAAGAATCCTCAAAGCATGGTCAATCAAATTTAAAATACGTGTAACTGAAGACACATGTTTGTACAGACCAATATGATAAGATATAAATTTACAAGACACATTATGTAAACTATTCAAATTCTTATTCTCCAAATATTTTGAAATGTAATGTCTTTATAAATATAATTGTTTATTCTCACAATTATTGTCTTTAAATTTTTAATTTGCTTGATTTCAGTTTTTTTTCATTACTAAGAAATATAAAGTTGTTTATATTAGTTAACCAAAAAATATTTCTTTAACTAATTAACGAAATGACATATTATAGTGAAGATTAAGTGTAATTGTTTTCCAATACACTTACAAACAAATTTCAATTTTTTTTGATAAAATATCAAATTCCGCACGAAATGCGGACTTCCCGTAATCTTTATATATATATATATATAATATTTTTTTATCATTTCTCCTTCGCCATGTCATCAAATAGATTAAGGATAAGTCGACAAGTTGCAGTTAATTTTTTTTTCATCACTGAATTCTGAGATGTTAGTTTCATAACCTTTAATATTCTTTATATAGAGAGCCGAGAAGTTTGACGAGAAATACTCAAGACCTATTATGTTATATAAAACGAAAAAAATATCAACAATTATTCTTGGCCCATTAAATTGATTATATGAAAGTCCAATAGTGGTGTTTCAAAAAAAAAAAAAATGAAAGTCCAATATGTGATCATCATAAAGCCTTCACTTCTAATCTTCCCCTTCCTCCCAAATCCAAGATTATACTATATACATGTTAATTTCATTTTAATCATTGTAAACAAAATGATATACAAAAATAAAGATAAATACATATAATATAACTAAACTTTTCAAACTAGAAAAAGTTTGACAAATAATATAAAAAATATTTAAGACACATTTAATATAAAAAGATATTTAAACTAAAATAAGTGTTAAAATAATGAAAATATTTCTTTTGCAACAAGTAAATTAAGAAAATAATGATAAATTTAAAGGATGAAATTGATAGACAAAACGACAAAACAATTATGAAATCTTGCGCAATGACACGTCACTAAATAATTTCAACATGTAAGCATGTTTAAGCTTGAATATGTTGATTTCATTTGATTCTTTGTAAATGTACTATATAGATGATCTCAAACACTAAAGTTTAACTACAAAAATCCTAATAGGTCATTTGAAAAATTTCACTTACTTCTATCGAGAAAAAGTAAAGTAATTTTTTGTAACTTATTGATATAACTAACCAAAATAAACATTGAGAGAAAGTAAATAGTTATATTTTAAAATATTCTATTATAGTTAAGCAAGTATATAATTTCTAAAATGAATAGTAAAATAAATAGTCAAAAATGTTGTACAATAATTAAACACATTATTACTATTGTCAATGAAAGTAAATTAAATATTTAAAATAAAATTAATTAGTAGTTTATTTAATCGCCCCGCCCGTAGGGCGGGTTTATCCTAGTTTAAAATATATATTCAACCCAAGTAAAGCTCGAAAACTAAAGATAAAATTTTATGCATGACGAACACGTGTCCTCTTTCGTTGCACCACCGCTTTCAGAAACGAGGAGAGAAAGATCGTCACCGGAACTCCTCGTCGGCCAAAACGTCAGTCTCCTTCTTCGTCTCTCCTGAATAACTTGTTTGCTTCTCTTCCTTTCGCCGCCGTTGATTCATACGAATCATCTTTCTCATATCGTTAGCTATAAGTGCACCCGCAACGCAAGGTACTTAGGGAGAGTCCTTAAGAAAAAAATAATTAAATAATTAGTAGACTCCATGAATAGTTAAGAATTCGATCCTTAAAACCCTTCACTAAGGATTGATCCTTAGGGAATCCTTACACTGTTCGCGGGCCCACGATTAGTTAAATTTTTTTTTTTTTTTAATAATCTGAAAATGAAAAAAATAATAAAAAAATGAATAGTTAAGGATCCGCAATGGGTAACACCATTGCGGATGCTCTAAACACCTTCAAAACTTCGGAAAGATCAAAACACAGAGTCTTGCCAAACACTATCCAGCTTGGGAAGCTCCGTCTTATCTGAATCTGCATCAGATCAACCAAATTTAGAACACATCTCAAATCTTAAATTTGTTTGAGGAGACTTCGTCTTAAAGTCTATCAACGAAGATTGATTCTTACAAAATTTAATATCAGTTAATTAAATCATGACTTTTTGATGGTCGGCGAAATACTCGGCCATCAATGACTAATATGCGATTCACCCTAAAGTTCCAACTGCAGAAAAAGCTCAAGAGACTTGATATGCTGATGCATGTAACAATATATCTTCGGTTTGTGGGAGCTTTTGATCTTGAACATCCACTCAACTATTACTACGTCTTTGAAGTTTACCAAATGGTTCACGCAAAGTTGTATACAAGAATTTATTATCTAGACAAATTGAAACTAAAATACAAGAATTTAGTAGTCCAGTTCCCAACCTTTAACTGGAACAATGTTGATCTAACGTTTTACAATTTCACAAACAAATATAAAACTCTCACTACAAGAAAGAAGGGCAATTCCCGACGGACATTCCGACGGAGAGCGCGGCCGTCGGAATATACCGACGATATTCCGACGGCTACCTGACGAAAATGGTTATTTTTTTTCGTCAGAATTTCGTCAAAAAAACCCGACGAAATTCCGACAACATCTCTTCCGTTGGGAAATACCGACAGAAATCCGACGAAATCTTGACGATTTTTGTTACCGTTGGACATGATCGGGAATCCGTCAGAATTCCGTCAGTAATTCCCGACGGAAACTGGCTCCGTCAGGAATTCGTTCGGAAAAATACTCACGGATTCCCGACAATTTGAGGTTTCACAATGAAATTAGTACGGCCGTCGGAAATTCCAATCGGGAATTCCCGATGGATGCCCGACAGACATAGCAAGTCCGTCGGGGGAATCCGTCGGTAATCCCGAATGGGATTTCCGACGGGCCATCTTAATTAATTGTAGAAATGCCTAATTTTGTTGCATTTTTTGGATATCGGAAAATGTCCGAAATGACCCTTCTTAAGGTGTTGTAATAGGATATTTATTCACAAGGAATTGAAATTTTCATCTTAAAAATTATAACGAAGAACATCGACATATTCTTTATATATCACCTTAACCACTTATACATTTAAAAGGACATACATTGCAGGAAAATCTACTTTCACAATAAAGTGGCTTATGTGTACATCGGTATTATTTTAAATATTTTAATGGTTATAGCCCCTCTAAATCATTAATATAACAGAGATTATTCATATAATGAAGTTATCCACAATTATTAGAACCTCAAAAACTATAAAATGCCAAAGGCCGTCGGAAATCCGTCGGGAATTACCGACGGATTTCCGACGGAAACGTAAAAAAAATTGTAAAGCAAATAATATGTCCTTTCCGTCGGGAATCCGTCGGGAATTTCCCGATGGATTCCCGACCGGAAAAGTTAAAAAAAATTGTAAAGCCAAATAATATGTTCCTTTCCCGTCGGGGGAATTCAGTTCCCGGACGGATTCCCGACGGAAAGGGACAATATATGTTTTTTTGGGACTTGTTCAGGACCTCGCGAAGTAGTACAATATCCCGACAAACTCCCGACGGCCTTTTTTTACCGACGGACACTGATTTGGTCGGAATTGCCGTCGGGAATTGGTTTACCGGGGAACAAAAAAAATTGAATTTTAAATAAATAAAAAACCGACCCGGGAATCCCGACGGACACTTATCCTTCGGTTTTGTTTTAATAATTTTATTTTCTCTTTCTTCTTCCCCTTCTCCATTTTCTCTTCTTCTTCCTCTCGGGTCCCTCTTTCTTTCTTCCTCCGCGATTTCTTCTTCTTTTCTCTCCTGATTTCGGCTCAAAATCCCCCCAAATCTTCTCCATACTTCTATCCCAAATCATGTAAGTATCTAATCCCTCTTCTTATTAGTTGTTTTTTGAGGATTTGGAAGTTAGGTTTAGGGGATTTTAGGTTTCAAATTTAGCGGTCTTGGTTAGAATGGATAGTTTTAGTGAATTAGATCTTTAGATTTGTGTTGTATAGGTTGTGATTACATTAGTTTTGATTGTGTTTTGTGAATGTTAGTTTATTTTCTTGTTTTGGAATTTTAAAGTTAAAATATTTATATAATTTTTTTTTAAAAAACGTTTTCTTATACTTAATATATATATATATATATATATATATAATATATATATATATATTTAAAACGTTTTCTAATAATTATATATATTTTAAAACATTTTTTAAAAATGTTTTCTAATAATTATACATATTTTAAAACATTTTTAAAAAGGTTAGTTGTATTTATAAAAAAAAGGTTATATAACATTTTTTTAAAAACTTTTCCTAATAATTATACATATTTTAAAATATTTTTAAAAGGTTATATTGTTATTTATAAAAAAATATTATATAAACATTTTAAAACATTTTTTTAAAAACGTTTTCTAATAATTATTACATATTTTTAAAACATTTTAAAAAGAATTATTTGTATTTATAAAAAAGGTTTATATAACATTTTAAAACATTTTTTAAAAAACGTTTTCTAATAATTATACATATTTTTAAAACATTTTTAAAAAGATTATTTGTATTTATAAAAAAAGGTTTATATAACATTTTAAAACATTTTTTAAAAAATGTTTTCTAATAATTATACATATTTTAAAAACATTTTAAAAAAGTTTATTTGTATTTATAAAAAAGGTTTATATAACATTTTAAAACATTTAAAAAAAAACGTTTTCTAATAATTATATATTTTTAAAAATAGGTATTGTATTATAGATGGCACAACCCAATCGGCTCAAATGGAGCAACAGTCAGCTGAGATGGCGGCATATCGAGAGGAGAGGTGGAGACAAGGAGGTTAAATCAGAAACTTATGAAGAGGATGTATGACATTTTTTCTAGAAGGTTTTAGTGTTTTTTTTTAAATTATGAACTTTTTGAATGTTTTTTTTATTTTTGTAAAATCTTTAAAATTTCATAATATATTTTTGTTTAAATTTCTATATTTACATTTTAATATTTTTAAATATTTCAATTAAATAAATTTAAAAACTAAAATATTAAAAAAAAAAATTTAAATTCAAAATCCGGAAATTCCCGACGGACCCCTTCCGACGGCCCGGGTGTGATCAGTTCCGTTGGGGAATTTCCGACGTGCCTGGTCCGTCATAGGGACATTTCCCAGACGGCCGGCACTTGGCTCCGTCGGGAATTTCCGACGGCCATTTGTCCAGGCGGGAATTTCCGACGCTGCGTTCGTCCGCAAGGTAAATTTCCGACGGCGTTTGGTCCGTCGGGGGGAATTTCCGAGGCTTTCGTTGGGTTCCGGTCGGAAGGCCGGTCGGGGGGAATTTCCGACGAATTCCCGACAACATTTGAGTTTCCGACGAAAACCATGACCGACAGTCATTTTCGTCGGGAAATTCATCGGGAATAGCCTTTCCCGACGAAATTCTGACGAAAATGGCCGTCGGATATGCGGCAGCATCTTGTAGTGTCTGCCTTTTTATATATTATATCCGAAATCCCAAACAGTAACAATATAAAATTGGGGGCAAGAAGAAAAATTATTTTTGACCACTTTTTGGTAGGGTTTTGACCATAACCTTAAATAAAAATTATTAATTTATTAATATTGAAATTTTGACCCAAGTATTATTTCTAGGGAAAATTTGCAAACTGTGCACACTTTAAAATGCCAATTAGGTAAGTGTACACATAAAGTTTAAATTAGAAAATAAGGTCATTATGTTTTTTACAGTTGGTTGAAAAATCGATCTTCCTCCTTGGTAAACACTAATAATCACGAGTGCAAGTGACACTACCTATTAGCTTCCTCTTTTTCGGCCAACTCGAATTTATCTTCT